>JAIQCU010001995.1:0-14585 GCA_022114935.1 Leptestheria dahalacensis
GAGACGGGGGGGGGTTTCAGATAAAAACAGACGGGGGTTAGTAACCCTCTAATTTTGACAATCCTCACACGTTTTGCTAACTTTCGATTACCCGTTTTGCTATCAAAACCTCCTTCAACGCAATTGTTGAAACCCAATTAAAGTTAATGTCAATGATTCAACATGCGAGGATGTTTGACGAGACGCGTATCCTGCAGTTTGACTTTGTAACCAGACGCGGTCCTCCAGTTTGACAAGTGGAAAACCGCAGGAAAGAAGGCCTGGTGGCGGTGGCTGTGGTCAGGGCCTTTCTGCCAGGGACAGCTTTCCCCAAACATACAACTTTGTAGAAAGATTAACGATTCTTTTCCAAGACGACCACTGGAACTGCTAATTGCCTAAAGGATCTCCCAACTGCTACCCAATGCCAAATCCAGCAGGTCTACGGCAAGTAGTTCAACCAGCAGCTCTGGTTTCATGTCTGGTTGCTTATGGAGACCAGGAACTGCTGAGGAACTGCTGATATTTGCTCAAATCCAGCTGACAGACGGTTAGCAGTAGGTCGTTCAGCAGGTTCTCCAGCAGCACTAAGCTTAAGTTAATGAAGCACTCGATACCCTAAAGGTAAGATTCAGAATCTCGGGATTCTTCTGTACACGTTCTGACTCTTGCGGTTTCAGCATGCTTCAGGTGTTGATATTGACACACACATTCAGCACTTTCAGCAGACTGAAAACAGATTGAGTAGGATTAAGCATTGGTCGTTTTTCATCGAGTTTTGTGGTATTGAGCAGCAAGAAGCATGCGATTCAGTAGGGACTTGACCTGTTAAATTTACCATTGGGCAATTCATGGAACAAGCAGAATGGAAAGACAAGGAAACAACCGAACGGCTATCCTTAATGAACAAAGCAGGACAGAAGTCGTGTTTAGCAAACAAGCAATCAAACGAACAAACAAACAATCAAGCGAACTAAAAATTACAGGAGCAAACTGTATAAACAACAAACAAACAAACTTACTCAAACATTCGTTAAAGAGTTATAACGTAAACAAGTAAGGAACAAGCAAACAGAAAAACGATAAACAATTAAACAAACAAACCTTCGAACAAACAAATCGACAAGTCAAGAAATCAAACTGAAACTATAAAATGAAACAAGAAATATATATATAAACTAAACAAACAAACTTATGAATCATTCATTGAACAATTTATAGAGCAAAGAACAAACAAACAGAAAACCAATAATAGGAACCAACAAACAAACAGACACCCCAACAACTTAACATGTAAACAAACAAACAAACAAGATAACCAAACAAACAAACCGTTTACCTAACAACTTAACGCACATACAAAGAAACAAACACTTAAAGTAACAACTATACGTACAAACAAACAAAGGAACAAAATAAACAAACAAACAAACAAAGGAACAAAATAAACAAACAAACAAACAAACAATCAAACAAAGGAACAAAACAAACAAACAATCCAACGGATAAGCCCAACAATGTAAAACCATAAACAAACAAACAAACAAACCAACAAACAAACAAACGAGGAGTTACATATCAACAAAGAAAGAGAGAGAGAAACGGAGAAGCCGGCTATTTCTTTCAGCGTGTCAAGTGTGCGGGCTAGCGGGTAAAAGCGTCTGCAAGTCCCGCGGTCTCGGTTGCACCAGAACCCTCGACACTGGTGTTGTATAACAAAGGCCAAGAGAGAGACACACGGAGAGCGAGAGAGAGAGAGAGAGAGCGGCTCTTATCGCTGCTTCTCCCGTGATTAGGGTGACGTTTTCAAAGTTAACCAGCAGATCGTCTTCGTTTACCGCTAACACATGTGAGCCCCCAGATTCCTTTCCCGCTTCCTCTATAACAAACCGACGCATCTAACCCACTCCTATTCCAACTGATTACGATTGAAACTATAACATCAAACTTAATGACCTGCTGATCTTATAACTGTATACCTCTACCGAATCTAATTCCATCTGTCTTGTGAGCAAGTGTTTAGTGATCTGATCTGTCTGTCTGTCTGTCCTGTCTGTCTGTCTGTCTGTCTGTCTGTCTTTCTGTATGTCTATCTACCTCCCTTCCTATCTATCTAACCATCTGTCTATCTGTCTGTCTATCTATTTATCTATCTATCTATCTGTCTGTCTGTCTGTCTGCCTGTCTGTCTGTCTGTCTGTCTGTCTATCTATCTATCTATCTGTCTATCTATCTGTCTGTCTGTCTGTCTGTCTATCTATCTATCTGTCTGTCTGTCTTTCTGTCTATCTATCTATTTCTTTTATCTATCTATATATCTATCCATCCATCCATCTTTCCATTCAATCATCTAATAATCTATATGTATGGCACTATCTATTTATCTATCTATCTGTCTGTCTGTCTGTCTTTCTGTCTACCTATCTATATCTTTTACCTATCTATCTATCTGTCTATCCATCCACCCGTCTATCTATCCATCAAATTATCTAATAATCTATATGTATGGCAGTAATAAAGGCATTTCGGTTGTATCTATTGGAAGGGAAGCTTGGGGAGACATGTATTTTCCAGAAGGAAACTGATGGCCATCTCAAGGAAGAGGGTTGCTGCGCGTTTTATTTCGGGAGGAATTTTTTGTTGTTCTTTTTTCATTTCTTTTTCCCCCTTTGCAAAGAAGGGCGGGAAATGGATATCCATGTGTGTTTTTGGAGAGTTGTTCCAGTAAAAAGACTACTTCCGCTTCAGGCTCTCATACAACAAGAAGAAGGAACGTTTAACCCCTGCTCCTTTAACCCTTAACAAATAAACTATTACTGGAAACTGCAACAGTCTGTGTCTTGCGGAATCCCCATGAAAAGTTTCATTTGTAAAAAAAAATATTTCAAATTCAGGATTTTAATCTGCTATATATATTTATATCGGTTATATCTGTATATTTGTCTATCTATCTACCTATCTACTTATCAATCTATCTATCTATCTGTCCATCTGTCTATCCACCTATCTATCTATCTATCTATTTATCCATCTATCCATCCATTCATTCATCCATCTATCCATCCATTCATCCATCCATCCATCCAACCATCCATCCATTCATCCATCCATCCATCCATCCATCCATCTATCTATCTATCTATCTATCTATCTATCTATCTATCTATCTATCTATCTNTAACAAGTAAACTATGACTACAGAAACTGCAACATTCCATGGCTCATTATGGAATTCATCAGAAACGTTCCATTCTTAAAATCTTACAAGTTCACGGTTATAAACTCCGTATGGATTAACTTTTACAGTCGTTCGTACAATAGTTGAATGTCAACAAGTCTATTTCTACTGGAATTAACTTATATTTAAAAAAAATAATTAGAAAAATTACATTGATAGTAATGTGACCGCAATAAAGTAGAGGCGGCAACGGAGGGACGCGAAAAGGCTACTGGTCAGTAGCGGTCATCACACGTGCGCATGTGGAGAACTCACCCCGCGGCGATCCAATCAAAATCTCTCGCATTTTTTGTCCCCCTTCTCTTGAAGTTAACGAAAGCATCTGCTATCTTCCCCATCTCTGAAATGTATGACAATGACATGTTCATATCATGATCATATCAGTCATTAAGCGGTTACACAGCTCCAAAATCAGGAATCAGAAGTCAAATATAAGATATTTTAGCTAATGTCCAAAGGCGATGGATAAGACGTCTGAATTTCTTGATCAGTGTGATTACTACGACACCGAGTATAGCGTGAAAGCCCGTTGGGCTAAAGGTTATACGTCCTTCAGTATAGGCCTGCGTTCTGTAAAGGTGAATGGAGAAGGAAATGGTAAAGGAACACATAGAAAACCGCAAAGAATCACTATGGAAAGAGTATATAAATAACTATTAAACACCCGTTTAAGATGATTGCGCGACCCGGATACCCCCCATTCACAACGATTTATGACAATCCTCATTTATTTACCTTTCATTTCCAGATATAAAAAAAAATATTTGTTTACATATTTTATTTATAAATGTTGGTCTAATCTAAAGCCAAAAACCTGCCCAAGAATGGAATTTGGAAATATAACAAATTAAAATTTAATTACATAGGAGAAATACATTGTAAGTCCGGCATGATATCATCACGATTCTGGGTAGATCAAAAAATAAAGAATAATAGCTTACATACCAGAAAGATAATCGTTACGGTCCGGACAGTTTCTAATGGCTAGTGTGTAATTAGCATGGAAGGGCCTGTTTAATTGAAATAATATTCAAATCAGCTGGATCGGGTATATAGGTAGGTAGACAGAGAGAGAGAGAGAGAGAGAGGGGCAGATAGGAGATGGGAGAGGAAATGAGTGTTTGAGGCAAAAGAGAAAAGAGCCACAGCCAAAGAAATGATCCGTCATTTTTGGTGCCTTCGACTCGGCCATCCCACCTACCGAGTGACCTGAGGTGACCTTTCGAAACGCCCCCTATTATCCATTGTTACAACGTTGCCCTGCATACACCTTTACGCCTCGAGAAAGTTTCCCCGAGTGCTTTTTGCCCATTGTCAGGCTTTTCGATCCTTTACAACTTCCCATGGTCAGCTTGGCAGTCACTCAAGGCTGAGATGTGAGATGCCCAGCAGCCAATACTGACGAGACCAACGTCGAGTAGTACTGAAAAACTGCTGGGTTATATATCTAATATTCTTTGAAATTTTAAGATGACTCATAAATGACTCACAGGATGACTCACGGATGATTTACAGATGACTCACATATGACTCACATACGACTCACATACGACTCACATACGACTCACATATGACTCACAGATGACTCGCAGATGACTCACAGATGATTCACAGACGTTCCCAGTTGAAACTAAACTCATAAATGACTAGCGATTGTGTTGATGAAGTCAACGACTGGACTCGATTTGACTTGAGTTTGAGTCGAGTCGAGTCGACGTTCTTGGGATGACTCACAGATGACTCATAGATGACTCACATATGATTTGCAGTTGAATCTAAATTTGTAAATAACTATAGTGATCAATGTTGATGAAGTCAACGACTGGACTTGACAATGGCTGGAGTTTAAGTCGACTCGAGTCGACGTCCTTGGTCTTCAAATTGAGTCGAGTCAAAGTCGATGATACGCGGGCCAAGTCGAGTTGAGTCGAATCAAAGCTCAAGTCGACTTTTATAAAATTACGAGTCAAGACGAGAGTCTACTAGTTACTTGACAACACTAGATCAATCCGGATCAATCTAGCCAGTGGATCGGTTTCAAAGCGAATCTCACATGTAACTCTTTCTGTAAGTCGTTTGTTTCCCGGATGACAGGTTCCTATGCGAACATGAGTCACATATGAGTCACATATGAGTCCCAAGCAAATAGGGCGGCGTGTGTACATCACTGCGGGGGTGTTTTTATTGAGACAAAAGGGGTGTGTGAACGCGGGCAAACCTTTTTTTTGGGTGCGAGGATAGAGAAAGAGGGACGAGTGTGCGGGGGTGAAACATGTCTCCGCTCGCTATGGCCAAGAATTCGGACTATTGCGACGCCCTCCAGTTGCATTCCTCATGCGCCACATGCTGTGGCGTATTTACCCTCTCTAACAGGCATTCCGAGAGCGAGAGGCAAAAACCCCAGCCTCACTCCGTCAGGGAATCATCTCTGTACAGCAAGAATCTTATAGGAGAATCTTCACGTGTCCCGTAGCCCCCCAAGAACAGTTCCCAATGGTAAGCAATGATGGGTCTCTTTAACTTTAGAATTTTATTGTGGCAAAACTAATGGCCCGATTGAAAAGAAAATTGACAGATGGATAAAGTACTGTCAGTTGTACATTCAGTATTTTTTTGGCTGTTATATCTTTGAAAACTTGGGTACCATAAGCGATTAACGTTTCCACCCTTTTTTGTTGTTCTAGACCGTACGGACCGAAAATGGTTAATTCGTCTGCTAGGTTCGGTCCTCCCTGTCAAGGCCAGTCACTGTGTAACAGGAGCGACTATGAAAATCCCAGACACTGTCCAGACGGTCTGAAGATTCCACGACACAGGGAAATTTATTGCCCCTGCGACTCTCAGACCCCCTTCTCTCTCCCTCGCGCTTTTCAAGTTCCACTTTTTAAAGTTCCACTTTGAATTTGAAGTTCCATCGAAGATTCCACCAGGAGCTTTATGAAACGAGGTAGCTCTCCATGATTCTTGGAACTTTGAACCAGAAAAGGAGTGATGGACCTTGTGGAGTGTTTTATAATGGCGGTGTTTGCTGTGCCATATCTGCCAATTATCGGGCATGTGTGAACCGGGCACATGTTGTGTGTGTGTGTGTGTGTGTGTGTGTACGTGTGTGAAGGTATTTTGTGTCAAAATGCTTTTTCTTATCGGCGCCGTACAGTAGCACGTTGCGCATTGATATTCGCGTAAAGCAGTCGCTGAATGTGTCCTCTCCTCCTAAAACACACAACATAAAATTTGAACATTGGACTTTCAAAGAAGAGGCTACCCTGTGGAAATCCAACGGTCAGTTTCAGTTTCTTTAACTTTTAACCGATTATATCTTGTGTAACTTAATTTTATAATTAAATGCCCTTCAAATGAACTAATATTGATTAAGTTTGTAACGGGGAAAGAAGAGATTCGAGAAAGAAAATAAAAAGAACGAAACGCCAGCCACAGTTCAAATGACTGCGGCACCGTTCGCCAATGAGTCAGTCAGCAGCCGACCGCCGTCCAGCGAGGACGTCGTCTCGTTGCTCACCGCGCAGCTTCAACACGATTGGATAGGCAGGGAGATTTGGAAGCATTTCTATATCCCCGTTTTTTTTATAGATTCAAATAAAAGAAACTTGTCAAGAACCTTAACGGTCGCTGTCTGTTGCGCAAGATACTTTTTTGACGATAAACTTTGAAAGTAACGAAAAAGGCTCAGGGTGCTGCTAACCTGCGAGTGGTGCGCATCGACGAACTCGCAGAAGGGGGCGACAGGAGACTGAGCCGCAAAGAACCCCAAGGAATCGTGCGTTTTTTTCTCAGTCGAGCGCTGACCGCTGCCGAGAGCACATGCTCTCGTAAAGTGTTCTCTCACACATACTTCAGCCAACTGCTATTCGATAAAAGAGATTCAGACAAAAGACGACGATCGTGATGTGCCATCAAGAATAAAAGAAACTGTTAGCAGTGACGTAACTCTTAACACAGTTTTTTTCCTCAACTTTTTTGCAACAATCGACAATGAGGATTAAGATGCCAGCCATGCGAATTGCACAAGGTTAGTCGTTTTTCTTAAATTCCCTCTTCTAATAGCTTTACATTAATTAACTTAAACTCGTTAAACATGAAACATTCATTATATGGAAACATTTTGAAGACACAAATCCGCAGAAAAGACATGGGACGCATGCGCACGTATGCATATCCCGATATATTTCTCGCTCTCAGTGGGCAATGGTCAATCTTGAAAGCAGTCGTGTGCAAAAAGGAAAATAAAAAGAGCCGCTGCGCGCTGACGGACACAAACGCATGCGTGTTATTTTTAGGACTTTTTATTGGACTGCGCAAACGCTGTCCTGTGCCCCAAAGACTCTTACAGCCAGGAATCCCTATAGACATATCCCCCGACTTTGTTGTTTCACTTCGGAAAAGCGGGCGAAATTCTCACTTGAGGGTTCTTTATCTAAATTTAAACGTCGCACTTTGACGACGTCGTCGACGCCCACCATAATGATGTGCCCGATTCTCAAGTCACCGCTCTGTTCCTTTCAATACACGGTGCCTTTTCGAAATCTCCTCTCCTTTCTCACATCTGAGAATCTTGTCCAAGTTTCTAAGGAGGCCTAGAAAAAGGTCAAAGGTCAAAGATCAGAACAGTTTTTTTTGCCTTGCCATTTTCTGGTCCCCTACACCCCTTTTCAGAACTTGTTTTCGGGTGTACTGGATAGCCAAGAGGACCAAAAATAAACGGCGCCGTGGAGAAAAACTCGGACCCCATTGGTCAAACGCGGTCCCCTGTGAGAAAGTGACACATACAGCCGGATGTGTTATTTCCAGAGATTCTGCATACGTGTTATTTTCAACCCCCTGCTCGTTTTCACCCCCTCTTTTTTGTTAAAAGTTCACAGAGCGGGATTTTTCAACGGCCCGTGAGGTCAAAGCTCAATCACAGCAGCCTTAAAGTCCTTGATCAGTTTAAGATTTAAAAGAAAAGTAGAAGATGTGTTCATTCATTAAAACAAAGTATTGTGTCGACGACTAGGGAGAGGGAAATAAGTAAAAAGAAAAGGTCAAAAAAAGGTCAGTCTAGGTCGCTCAAGGTCAACAAGTGTAGGGTTTACCCTACAAACAACACATCCATCATCCGGAAACGACACTTATGTTATCGTCTTATTACAGGGGGGTGATTACTTTTATTTATTCAGGAAAATGTTAATGAAAGTTTAGAAAAAAATAAAACGATGCAGCGGACAATAAGAGGACCATTCTGGGCTATGGTCGTTTTATCGATAGCGGAAACCGAGTGTTGTGACGACGAGGAGAAGGAAAAACGGAAAGAGAGAGAGAGAGAGAGAAAGAGACATGTGAAAGAGTAATAAACAAGAAAAGAGACGAGAAATATATCGTCAAAGACCTCGGCAAAGCTTCCGGCACCAGCCGCGACCGTTTTCCAGGATGCTGCGGCTTCTCTCTCTCTCTCTCTTCTTGTGTTCCACGGCAAAGTTAGCAATCGATTCTATTTTTATTGTGTCCTACCCCCCTCCCCCCTCCTCCCCCTTCCCTAAATCTCTTATGAACGATTCTTTACACTCAACTCCGGATGATATCGGCTTCGGTTATTGTACAAAACCCTGTAGGTGAGCTTGGCAAAGACCTGGATAAAGCCACCTAGGGTTTATACGTATAAGTATATGTTTACAGATTCTGTCATTTCAGTCGTATATTGTTAGGTCAAACTGTAGTTTTTTTTAGTAGTTCCAAGTTTTCCTGATATTTTGATTAGTGAATGGATTATGGATATGAACTAAGCTTTAGCCAGAATTGTCAAAGTGCTTACCAAACCTTATGGGAGAACTTTGTTCGATCCTTCTTTGTGGCATGAAAGTTTTCCCCAGGCTAAGGGTTTCTGCTGGGCTCGTTAATAAAACAAACCATAAAGGAACCTATCTTAAGATACAGCCTAGAATTTCGTGTCTTTGATTGTATTGCTGTAAATGATAATAATTTAATTGATTGTATACCATTGTAGAGCCCGAGGAAGCGGCTCAGGATTCGCTGACTTGCGGAGTATGTCAGAAGGAGTTCCCTTTGTCGGACATTGTTCGTTTCATCCAGCACAAGGTATTATCTTGCAACAAGGAGAATTACCGACTAGTCCGGTCGGCGACGCGCGACGATCACCCGGCAGCCGGCGGAGGAGGCGACTCCAACCCGGGCAACGGAGGAGGAACCCCGGGGTCTTCGTCGTCCATATCGGTCTGCTCCAGAAGACCCAGTATCTCGGCGCCCATCAACAGTCGCCGGCTGACACCGCCGTCGAGCGCCTCAGTATCCAGCCTCACGTCTCTGCCAACCGATGATATCGTCCAAGACCAAGTGGACCCTGACGACAAGCCGCCATCCTGCCAAGTCAAGGAAGAAGTCGACGATCCTGTCACTAAAGTCGACGCTGGATCCAATACCATCAACCAGGGTAAGTTTCTCCCACCTTTCTAAAGACTTCCAATCCCTCCTACATGTTAAAGGGAAAGAAAAAAAACTATTGAAGCGCCATCTAGGGAGGAAATCAAGAAGCGCCGCCATCTTGTTCCCTAAGAGCATTACTTGAGGCGCCTCCAATCTGTTTAAAGAGGATCGCGCTGTAGTTCCTCGGTTGATAAGACGTCTTAGCACTGTTGAATGATATTGGTCGGCTTTTTCGTACTTCTTCACCTGAAAACAGAAACAACTTTTGCTTATAATGAAGATAAAACCTCACGCTGAGCAGTGATGGTGGTCTTCCTTTTGAACAGTTATCCATTTTTTTCAAAGTTAAAAAGATGAAATTTTGAACAAACAAGAAAGGGTAAAGAATAAAATGCAAAATGATTAGAATTGAAAGAGTCAGAACCAGTGACACGCTGTAAGGCTCCCGCTGTTGGAGATGGTCTGCCAAGCGAAACGGTAGCGCAAAACAAGTCGGGGGTAAAGAAAAAAAACGTCGGACGGGAAAGAGGAGAAATGTCAACAATTTTTTTTGTATCGCCAAAGTTCTGTCATGGAAGAAGTACATGGAAACAAAAGACAGCAACTCCCATATGGTCATTTGTTACGGACGTGTCGAGTCATTAAAGAGATATTGCACAGCACCCACAGAACGGTTACTTTTCCCTGAGGAAACAGACATTTGTATGAAATATTCAGTTGAAAAGTAGCCATTATAGTGTTAGGTTCCAAAGTAAAAAACGGTTACCGCTAGAATATGGTTACTCGTTACTTGATTACCAGGATGTTGATTATTAATTATCAACTTTATCAGAGTATTTATACTAAAATCATCGGATACGTTGATATTTTAGTGTTGCTGACTAAAACCTCACCTGTTTACAAGTATATGATTACCAGGAATCATCAGATATAATATCGATTCGCCAAAGTATCTATGGAAGTAATCGTCACAGTAATCGGTATTATTATTTTGTCGTCTTACGGAATAGTTCAATGTGGACCAACTGTGTGGGTGAGTATTCGTGAACGGTTACCTGGTTACCGGAAACGGTTATGGGTTCGAGTACTCAGAATGGCAGCGCGTGCCGCACGAGAGGTGCGGCCGAATTAGGCAATTCACCAGAGTGAGAAAAACGACCGCCCAGACGACCGGGGGGAAAAAAATTAGAAAAAAATAAAACGCTGAAGCCAAAAAATAATTAATGGACAAAAAAGCTGACGTGCTTGTAGCAACCGTGAAGAGGAAGAGCGTCTTCTATAAAGACAAAAAAGCACGCTAGAAGGCTTTTTTTAATTTCACGTCAGAGTCCTTTTTCACTCATATACAGCAGGTCGGCCAAATGACATAAACAATAATTCTAGAGCCCGGCAATCAATTGCAATTAAAAAGAACCGATCGATACGATCGATTATTAAGGCAAATTCATTTATCGATCCGTCTTCTCCCTCTCTCTCTCTCTGTGTCGTCTCCTGTTTGCTGTAAAATCACGAACTTGCAACCCTTTATACAATAACCTATGGAACCCTAGTATTTCACACTTATCCATGATCCGAACCATAAGTGAATTTCGCGTGTACAGTCTAGAAGCCAAAAAATAAAAGGTTCTTCCCAGGGTAAAGTTGATTGCTTATTGCTTCTACATTTTCAAAGATATCGTAACCCAAAAAATATCAAGTGTAGAACAAGTAGTACTTGATGTACTGTTCAATTTTCGCTTAAATCGGTTTGTAAATTTTGCCAAAATAAAATCTTAAAGTTTATCCATCATTCAAGATCCTTCTTCTGCCGCAGAGGGAACGAAGGAGTTGAAGAGAACATCAGGAGAAGCGAACCCCTCGTTGTGAAGGCTGTTTGTTTGAAATGTCGTTTTTCGGCGAGGAGGGCGAGTGGATAGCGCACATCTTTGGTGACATGAAAGATATCTCTGTGGTGCGGCGGCTGCCCAAACTAAAAATAAACATCCAATGGCTGCTCCTCTATGGTCATCGCATTCACTGGGGCACCTGCAGCACATTACTTATTTTTAGAACACTCTTAAATCCCCCTCCCCAAGCTCCTCATCCGCCCAGTAAACAACAACAAACTTAAAACTCGTCTTTCTCGTCGTATATCGACTGTAATATGGGAAACCATCGCGGTTCACGGTTCACGTGCTTAACGTACAGCCGAGCCCGAAAAAAGAAGGGTTCTGAATAGTATAGGAGATTATAGATCTCTCTATCTTTAGGATTTTATTTTGGCAAAACTAACAACCCGATTTCAATGAAATTTACCAGATGCATAAGGTACTTTCAGTTGTACATTCAGTATTTTTTGAGCTGCAATATCTTTGAAAACGTAGGAGAAATAAGCAATCAACTTTTACCGAGCAAGAACCCATTTTTAATGACTCTCGACTGTACGGTTTAAACCGTCTCTTAAACACCATATTAACGTTTTGACACAATACCGAATGCATCATACGCAAGTTGAGAGAAAGAATCTTATAGAAAACAATTGGGAAGAATCCTCCAGTATAAGGTTTGATGGAACGTGTCCAGTCGTTATTGCTTATGTGTACATATGTGGCAGGACTTGTATTGCGATAGAAGCCGCGTCGAAAAGGTTAAGATGAATAATCGAGTCCACGTGTGTGCTTCACATATGTAATGTGCATCATGTGGGTTGTGAATAGAGCCTCGAGTTGATGTTTACAGTGTGTTTAAGCGTGATGCGCTCTCCACCTTTCATAATTACCGCTAGTTGAGACTGCCACACGAATTAAGGTTTAATCGCTTTACTTTATAGACACGAGCCGCTTTTGGTGTTGCGAACTTGCTAGTCGACTAAGAAGCTCGTCACCCAAGTTCAACAAAGCGCTCGTCGCTTGTCTTGGCGACCAAAGAAAAAGACATCTAAGACCGGGGACCCTATACATCTCGCTTTTGTTGTTGCGACCCCCAAGTTGACGAAACAACACTCAACTCCCATCAAAGTCTTCAGATCTATAATACCTTCCAAGATGATTTGCTCAAGCATGATTCTATATAGTTGACTACCAAGTCGACTATTTTATAACGAGCGCTTTTCCTTATTTATTGTGGTATAATCTATCTTTATGATGATAGTTGGATTCATGTAATTTAGAATGTTGGTCTCTACTTCGGTCGTACTTTAAAGTTGACTTAGGCAGTTGACTTCTTTCCTTGGAAAACAACTAAAATTGATAATTGTTTAGCGTTCCAGTGTCGATGTTGCCTTATACAAGTCAACCAGGTAGTCGACTCTTTTGCAAGTGATTCAAAATCGGGATCTGTACGTGTAAACAAGTTGGTGCGTGGTATCAATCTACTAGTTTTATACTAATTGACTTAACTGTTGTGTTCATTTCCTAACTGGTTTAGCTATATATTTACAATTAAGTTAATCCTGACGTTAATCATGCAGAAAACTAATTAATGCTTATTGCGCAAATACTTAAAAGTTGCTATACTTATTGTTGTCTTGGTCATTTGTTGGGGGGAATTTGCTTGTGCAATTGTCGAATATTGGCCTCAGAGCCCCGTCGGAGTTTGACTTGGTCACATACACGGGGATCAAATTCATAGTTGGCCAAGGCCGACAAATCCCCAGGCGATGGTGGCCAATGTGATTGTCATTAGGGACATGTGCAATTAGGTGCGCGCAGTGTCTAGGGAGACTTGTAATGATCCTTTCTTTATCCCGACCCAAAAGGGGGGTCCGCTACCCGCGTGGTATTTATCTTACTGTAAGCTTTTATGACGGTTTGCATACCAGATGGACATTAAGGGGTTAACAGTTTTGATTTCGCGTATTCAACCGCGATTGTTGCGTGTGTTTCATCAACCAGTAGGTCTCGCAGCAGTTCAGCCAGCTATGGTTCCAGGCTGGTTGTTTATGGAGGCAGGAGCTGCTGGAACTGCTGATGATTCGCTCAAATCAACAACAGGTAGACGGTTAGTAGCAGGTCGTTCAGCAGGTCCTTTGCATTGGTGTCAGTATACACGTTAGGCTCAGTGAACGATGAATAGGACTTTATATGTGCGCATATATACACGTATGAAATGAAAAGAGAGTAGTAAGGTTGTTGGGGTTGCGAACCCCTTCATACGTGCATATAGTGCATCTATGTCAATGGAAGAATCGCCGCGTTTAGTCTTCATTACTCTGGACCGATTAGCGCCAATAAAAACGGGGTCCTGTGAGTCTTTACCAAGTGTCGTAGGATTCTTTCTTTCCGGGTCGCCCGTGAGGATACCAGTAGCGATTGCGTATTTGATATAACAGTGAGGATCTTATGGTATATTCACGTCAAGATTCACTTACTGCATCAAACGGTAAAGCAAAGGATTCTTGAAACGGTTCCTCCGAGATCTTTGGAGGGGAAAAAGCTCAAGTGCAAGTTCTGCAAGTCGTATACAATCCAGAGCAATGATAAAGGATTCTCGCTGGGGAAAAGTTGATCGCTTGTGGCACGCAAGATTTCAAAGATATAACAGCCAAAAAAATATCAAGTATAGAAGTAATAGTACTGTATACACCAGTAAAGTTTCATTTAAATCTGATTGTTAGTTTGGCTGGAGTAAAATTCTAAATATAAAAAGATTCATAATTCCCTACCAATCAGAATCGTATGCAGCAGGTACTCTCTTAATCTTCATGATTTTATTTTAGCAAAACTAACAGACCAATTCCAATGAAACTTTCACAGTGTGTCAAGTACTATCAAAACTCTAGGTGACATTTTTTGGGCTACTATATCTTTATAACTTTTCAAGTTATAAGCAAATAACTTTTCCCCAGCAATGGACCCTTTTTTCCTGCTCCAACACTGTATACACTGGTTTTAATGGAAACGTACTCATAATTGTCGACTCGTTGTGAAGAGGCAGTTGTGGGTTTTCTTGA
>JAIQCU010001996.1:0-14686 GCA_022114935.1 Leptestheria dahalacensis
CGACTTTGCTGGGCTTGCTCCCAACATGACCCAGTCCCTTCTTGAAGGATCCTTTCCAAGTCGGGGCTCGATGACCCTGATCTTTACATCCCGGCATGTGGTTGCCAATCGAATCCCGGTGAAACTGAAATATCGTAGATAACATCCTGCTGAGCACGGTACTGGAAGAAACATTCCGCACTAGGATCAAATGATCGAAACCGGCGCTAACTAGGATGTTTTCAGCTACTGGATGCCATTCAAGGTCAGCAATGATGGACGCCGATCCTTCCAGAGGATCAGGGATCGTCCAGACCTTCACGGTGGCATCTTTGGAAGTTAGCCGCTAGCACCCTGATCGTTGAAAGGGTTCCGTTGCCCCATCTACCCTAAGGGAACAACGGTGAAGGAACCCCCGCCGGCTGACTGTGTGATAAATGCCAGGAATCTGGAATTCACGACGCAGCAGTTGGAATCGTGGGTATCTGTGTGATTCGAAGATTCTCGCAGCAGTTTTTGGGCCGAGCGGGTAAACCGTAGACATGCCGGACACCATACGGAACTAGATCCAAGTAACATACCATTTGCTAATTAATCCAAGAATTCAGTACGTTAACTATAAATCCCTTCTTAGATTCTGTGCGATGCTGTTTACTTCCACCCCTTCGCTTGACTTTTGACATTTTGATTGTCTCCATTGCTTAACAGCATGGAGACATATTGTTCACTTTTTTCCACTCCACGTTTTTTTTTCTTTTTTTCCCCGTTTTTCTTCCCACCTTTTCAAATTCCCTATCTGTTTCTATGTTAAATCGTTTGTCCTATCTCTGTACATGGGAGCCAAACAAGTCCGGGCATGCCCGGCCATAGTGAGTTGCCATGACCATCAATGACGTCACCATGACGCAATGACTCAAAATGACTCAATTGCGTCATCGTATGACTCAACTTCATACCCATGTGTCGTACATGACTCGACTCGACTTTTCGCGCTCGTTTCGGCTACGGACCAATCAGATGCGTACCCAAGTGTCCTATATGACTCGACTCGACTTTTCGCGCGCTTTTCAACTGCGGACCAATCAAATGCGTACCCATGTGTCGTATACGAGTCGATTCGACTTTTCGCGCTCTTTTCAACTGCGGACCAATCAAATGCGTACTTATGAGTCACATATGACTCAACTCGACTTTTCGCGCGCTTTTCAACTGCGGACCAATCAGATGCTTACCCACGTGACGGATATGAGTCGACTCGACATTTTGCCCTCTTTTCAATTGCAAATTTTCCAGCTAATAAATAATTTTAGAGTCATCTTAATTCAATTGCTAGTCACAAACACACATAGCAAATAAAAAGGACAATTTATTCACTGAACATTATTTAAATGGGATCTAATGTACGGCAGACAAAGCCAGATTACGTAAAACTAACTACTGCGAGAGTTTAAAATCACGAACCCAAAAACTGAATTAAATTATAGCTACGTAAGTACTGTACTGTGGTGCAGAAAAGAAAGCAATGGAGACAAACTATTCCTCGGTGAGGGTAGTACTATGTTTCTTTGAGTCATCGATGGGGTAAGAGAATCGGCTCTCGTACTTTAACCCCGCAATTCATCTTAACCGAATAATTTACTATAGTACATAATCTTTAATTTGACTTCGATCCGATCAACCATTCAAACCATCATCCCTGATCAATAACTTACTGACAAAGTAGCAGAACTATAACCCGTGACGTCATAAGTCTAATGATGTTGTAACCAAAGCTTAACAATAACTTACTTAAGCAAATCAGGCCGACAGGAAGCAACTGAAACACTGAACAACAGACTGTCGAGTTTATACACGCCTCACCCCACGAATTCCTACAAGTTTGTCTCTTACAATAGAATTTTGCGATCACGTCGTCATGGCAACATAATCCCTTGGCTCTCAGAAACATGAATAAAAGTCACGTTTAGCCAAACGTATAGTTAATCATGCCCTTAACGCAATTGCTATTACGTTGTATCAAGTCGTGCCCATTATCATTTTGTCGAAGTATTATTGACTGATGTATACACGACAGCATTAGATTAAATCATCTGCGTATCATCAGTTGTATAGCTCGTGTAAGAATTATATAAGTTATTCTTGAATTACTTTTATTGTGCATGAGCAGAAACTGGCAACGATGAGCAGAATAAGAGTATTACATGAATGGATCTGGTGCGGTTGGGTCGGCGGAAAGATAAATATATAGATGGATAGATAGATGGATAGATGGATAGATGGACAGATGGATAGATGGATGGATGGATAGATAGATAGACAGATAGATAGATAGATAGATAGATAGATAGATAGATAGAAAAATAGATGGATATAGCAAGAGATGTAAAGGTAGATATACAGATAGATAGATTGATCGATAGGAAAATAGATGGATAGACAAGAGACGTATAGGTGGATAGTTACATAGGAATAGATAGATGGGTAGTTATGTAGATAGGTAAGATGTATAAATAAATCGATCGGTAAATAGATAGACGTAGATAGATGGACACATAAACATAGATAGAGAATGAACTGGTTCTCAAGCTACTGAGTATTTAAGAACAATTTAATAACTAATTGATGAGATTGCTTTATCAGAAGATATGTGGGGTCAAAAAATGATTATTCTGCGGCGGCACTTGGGTTTGCTGCTCAAATTGCCATTGTCCGTTAAGTTTTAAATAGATATGACTTAAATTATATCACCTCCTCTTTCATTTCGGTTCTATAAAAGTGTAATAGAAAGATCATTGTAATTCCCCGCGGAAGAAATGAACCGACTTATGTTTTCATCTTTTCTCCGTGACTGTGGTCCAAGGGAAAAGGTGAAACGTCAGCCAAAATCAATTACTGGTAGAATTCAGTAAAATAATTTACAACTTCCAGTTTAGAATTCTATAATTAATTAACGCAATATTACAATAAATAATTCAATAAAATCAATACAACTAAAATTAATATCATTCCTCGTGTGAGCTCTATTGCAAGCAATAGTTTTCCTTTCTGGTTCATTTAGGGTCACAAAGGGCTTAGTATCCTGATTAGCTAAAGTTAAAAAGTTTTGAGGTTATAGCCCGCATGACAGTGGCATCGAGTGGTGGCGGGGTATCCGACCATAATGCTTAAGGAATGTGCTAGCAGAAAGGATCTACTATCAAAGTGTCCAGGTGAAAATGCCATATAACATATAGTTTGATGTATTGTATATCGTACTGCATGTATTTCATATATCATTCATTGCAGTGCTTCACAACTTCTGCAAAGTGGTTCATTTAAAGAAGGTTGTATGTAGCAGGCCGAGCTGGGTCAGTAGCTGGAAACTGGATGGCGCCAATTTGATTTTAAAGTAACAATTCATATTTTTTGGTACTGGGTAGAGTATTGCTATTCTAGTGCATCAAAACATCGTAATTTAAAAAAATACTAAATTTAGAAGCGAAATTAAATTTCAATAATTTTCACAGTTCCTGTTCCGTAGTACGGAAATTGCAACCGGTTTAGTCGAAACTGTCAACAGTGCATCAAGTACAATTAGATTCACATCGGGTATTTTTAGTTCTGAAAACACAGCAGCAATAAAAACACTACTTTCCCCCAACAAGAACCCTTTTTTGGCTCTTTTGACTTGACAAACTGTAACTACAAACATATTCATAACTATAGTAATAATAATCATATGTATAATATGTAATATTAAAAATGATATTAATAGTAATAATATACATAGTAATAAATATAGGAAAGTCTAATATGTTATTAATTAATTAATAGTGTACTTTTTTAACTTAACTGTTGTATAACTATTATAACTAAATACTATTTTGGACAACTAAACCTTTATGTTAAGTTATATCTCTGTTTCGTATGCCTCTTGTCTAGAAATGTTACTAATTCAATCGAAGGGGAAAATGTACACGCGCACTTGGTCCATTAGCCGCAGTCTGCTGTTTAGCATCTATGCTCAGTTAGTTTCGCTGCGTTGTTTTGGGCTTATTTAGCAGAAAAACCGCAGCTTGAACCTCTCAACAAACAAGACTGTACCAAAAAAACTTGAATGCATTTACAGGTACCAGCCGTGCCCTAATCAACGCAGGTAAAACTGTTAAAACGGAATCGCATCTTTCGAAAACATATTTCACTGCATTGTGATCATGTGATGACGTAATCAGGTGAATTTGAAACCGAATGCCTTGACTATATTTGGGTCATTTTTGGTGCCCTATCAAATGAATCGGCAGCCGGTTGTGTATATGGCGAATCGACCTTGTTCGCAAACTAGCTCAAATATGGCTGACGCTTATAACTAGACACCTCTGTTTTTAATGTTTCCTTCCGTAATGTTTATCGCAGATTCATCTTTTATTTACAGACAAATTCTCTTGTTGACTTCCCTCCCGCGTGCGTCTGCATACCTCCGTTTTTTAAAGAACCCCAGAAAGTTTACATTTGAAACATGTCGACAACCAACTCGTCTACGCTATCGTCAACCAACCCCTCGGCTGCAACCCCAGTTGACCGCGAGAAAATCTACCAGTGGGTTGCCGAGTTGACCAACCCCGAGACTCGCGAGACCGCGCTTCTCGAACTCAGGTTTTCATCTTGTTTATTTTTTCGTTTGAGTCATTTGTTAATAGAATTTGTAAAAAAAATTATGCAGCAAAAAGCGGGAAGTCGTTCCGGATCTCGCGCCCATGCTGTGGCATTCCTTTGGAACAATCGCGGCCCTTTTACAGGACATCGTCAGCATTTACCCAGCCATAAGCCCTGCCACACTGACCGCTCAGCAGTCGAATAGGGTGTGCAACGCTCTCGCCCTACTGCAGTGTGTCGCCTCGCACCATGAGACGCGGTCAGCGTTTCTTCAAGCCCACATCCCGCTCTTCCTCTACCCATTCCTTCAAACTGCCAGCAAGACGAGGCCTTTTGAGTACCTGAGGCTGACCAGTTTAGGTGTCATCGGCGCGTTAGTAAAGACCGACGAACAAGAAGTCATCAACTTTCTGTTGACCACCGAGATCATCCCACTGTGCCTGCGAATAATGGAGAACGGCTCCGAACTGTCGAAAACGGTGGCCACCTTCATTCTGCAGAAAATCTTACTCGACGAAACTGGACTGGCGTACATCTGTCAGACGTACGAAAGGTTCTCGCACGTTGCCATGATTCTCGGGAAGATGGTGCTGTCCCTAGCCAAAGATCAGTCGGCCCGCCTGCTGAAGCATGTGGTCCGCTGCTACTTGAGACTCTCCGACAATCCCAGGTATAAGATCGTTCACACAGGTCATCTCGGGGTGTTTTAATGTAACTGTCGTTGTCTTGCAGAGCGAGAGAGGCTTTACGTCAGTGTCTTCCCGATCAGCTGCGGGACAGTACGTTCGCCAACTGCCTGAAAGACGACAAGTCGACAAAGCAGTGGCTCGCACAGCTCCTCAAGAACCTCGAAACAACCACTGTTGGAATGACGGTGGACCCGAGGCTTGCCATGCCACCTTTGGTTCCCCAGTGAAGTCCATGAGCTATATCAGTTGAAATATATCATTTTGTGGGTGCTTTTTATTCTCCTATATATATATATATATTCATCTAAAGCATGTACCTGCACAGAAGATCCTTTCCCATATTCGATACTTACAACGAGAAGATTGTAATTGATCTAATTATACTGGCATGGTGTTACGTATTCCCCACCCCCGCCCCCACATCAGGTTGAATCCCACGTGGGGTGCGTGATAGGCATTTGATTTTAGTGTGTCAAGCGACGATTTTTCCATGTTTTCTCCCCTCGCTATGTGGTGTTTGTAAAACTCAGATGCGAAAATATATACGGCGCAACTTTCAATATCAGTCTACTGAGAAAAGCTGAGAATTTTAACAATATGATAGGATATAAAGAGAAAACAGAATGTCAACTAAGACTTGCAATGCTATGTAAGAAAACAGCCATAAAGAGGAATATACTTGTAAGTAATATGAGTTATTGTTTACCTATGTGCGTTTGTTACTGAAAAATTTAAGAACACACTGGAATGGGTCGCGCATAATAATTATTAATTTAATTTATTGTACATTATGATGCTATTCTGTTATTACTATTGCATTTACTGGCACTATAATGTTATTCTAGCTTCGAAATGTTCTCATATTATTTTCTTCATATTACTACGTTTTAACTGAACTATTATCTTTAAGTTCGGCTATTTACTTATTAAAGGAGAGAACGCCACCTAGCGCCTTCCGTTGGCACTACATTTGCACCGCATGTTTTGTTACAAACATGGCGGCATCCACAAACTTTCCACGTGAGTTTCAGTACTTGAACTTCATTTCAAATATATTTCCTTACTCTTTACGAGAAAAAAGGAATACGATTTTGTCAATATGCATCTTTAGTAAATTTCAAATTACCGACAGTGTTACAATTCACGTATTGTTAAATTTGACAGAGTTACGAGCCGCCCTGGAGAATGAATCGCTTCCACTGGCGAAACGGTTGACATTAGCTAGAAACGCGTTTTTCTGGAAAGGGGACGTCACGGACTTTTTGCAAGGCTCTGCGGATGTGAAGACGTCAGAGTTGAGCCATCTCATCTTTGGGAAGGAACAGATCGTCCTCAACTGGCTCTGTGGTCATATCTCGTCTAATCGCTCGGGCTCTGTTCTTGTGTGGAAGACGTTGCTCGACTGTCTGACGAATGGACCGATCCGCAATCTTCTACAGAAACACTCAATAAGATTAGGCGGTCAGTTTGTAGCTGCGGTCGTTGATGGAAACCGTGACGAGGTGCAGGAGGAACTCATCCGGTCGGTGTCACTGGCGTCAGAGTCACCCGAGTTATTTTCCCTCAGTCAACAAGATTACGAGAAGTTCACGAAATTTGTAGGAGCAGTCATTGCATCGTCGGTTGGCTCGTGCATGGCCGATCCCGTCTGCCTCACTTTATCGCAGGCAGTTATCTCGTTTCAGAAACAGGAGACAAACCAAGTTGGGCTATTTCAATCCTTCCTGTGTAATGTTGCGTTTCATCTCCTCAGCGCCCTTCAGACGTGGAATGGCGACATTCAAGGCAAGTGGAGGAATGTGACAGAGAATTTGATCTTCTCAGACTCGTTGCAGAATGAGTGGCGGCAGCTGGTCACCCACTGTCTCTCTGAGCTGCAGTCGGCTGGCGTGAGCGACACGATGAAGAGTTTCGTATCCTTTGTGCATTTGTTAGCTGCTCAGAGCCCGAATCTGCTTCCCGAGTTGTTCGGTATCCTGGGCAACGGTTATCTCCGCAGGTACAAATACAAGGAAGCCGAGGGTCTTCAGTTATTCTCTGTTCTTTGCGGTTTCCTGGGGATTCTTCCCGAAATGAAGGACGGTAAACATCTCGTCAGCTCGAGGCCTGAGGTTCGAGACTTGCTACTCGTACCCAACCTAAGCGCAGACGTGCGAGACAGCTGCCTGCTTCGCCTGCTGGAACCTCTGCAGAGCCGCGGCATCGACTTTTACGCCGCTGCTAAAGAGATTACCTGGTTAGACTTTTTGCAGTCGATAACTTTACAGCTGTTCAAGAATACGACCGAGTTTCGTCCCGCCGTCGATCCTCTGGCCCGCATCCTAGTTGAGATTCACCCCAGTATCGTCAACCCCGTGCTGTCGAGAATCGTCCGGATTTGTCTGGCACAGTTTGTCGAGGGCCGGTCGTCGACCGAGGCGGCCAATCTTGTGGAATTCTTGCTAAAAACGTCGCAGAAACTTCGAAACGTACCCAAGTTTGTTGGTTACATCATCAATGCCGTGAAGAAACTGGGCGGAGATAGCTCGGGGACGGTCCAGTTCCCCGCC
Organism: Leptestheria dahalacensis; assembly: GCA_022114935.1. Taxonomy (NCBI): domain Eukaryota; kingdom Metazoa; phylum Arthropoda; class Branchiopoda; order Diplostraca; family Leptestheriidae; genus Leptestheria; species Leptestheria dahalacensis. The sequence continues at coordinate 7,850 of JAIQCU010001996.1, forward strand.
AAATTCTTCGATGATTTTGCAGCCTGCATTCACAGTTTGCCGATGAGTCAGAGCTTCACCATATGGAGCACTTTGGCCCAGACTTTACAGGAGCAGCTCAACGCGACAGACAAAAGTAAAATTTGATTAATATCAATTAGACTTTATATAATTCAGCCATTGTCTTTACTATTTGCTACTTTTAGTCGAGAATGGAGCATCGGGAGAAGTCCCGACGCCCTCCAATCTGCTTGTATTCAAAGCGACAGCCGATCTCTTCTCAGCCTTGCTGTTGGACGTGAAGCTGGCCGACTACACCCTGCCACGGGAGATGACTCTGCAGGCGTCGGGACTGGTAGAGGAGCTGAAGACGCTTCTGCATTCAATGACGCCTTTGGTCAAGGACGGTAACGAGGTCCGTCTGAGATATATCTCTAATGTATGAAAGATTACAAGTTGGTTAAATTATAGAAAAATGAAAGAAACATTAATCAAAATTAAGAATAATTGTACAACACAAATAATTGAAAAAGAAATAAATTATAAAATAGAATATGAGTAAAACTAAAACAGAAATAAATTGAAAACAAAATGACACTAAAATTGAAATAGGAATTAGAGTTAAACAGAAATAAGATGAAATAAATTTAAAGTCAGTCCAACAAATTCTAATGATTTTTAACTGGAATTTTTCGAGTATTTTTTTAACTATTTGGAATTAATAAGTAAGTATTTAAATTATTATTGTAAATCTTTATAAATTATGTTTTAAATAAGCAATATTTTTATTTACGTATTTACTGTCAACTTCTTATTCATAATGTTCTTCGTATTAAACCGTGTATTTCTATTTACTTACGTATTGTCAGTTCGTTATTAATTATAATTTAGTATTGCCTGCTTTACTATTATTTAACTTAATTATTTTGCATGTTTTTGGAGACCGAAGAATCTAAGTTTTCCCCCTGTTTTCTGCGGTTTAGGTCGTCCTGGAAACATATCTGCGTCTGGTATTTGCCTATGGAGAACTGCAGCAGCTATTACTCTTGTACAGTCGACCCTACGCCGAGGAGCACCCGCGTGTTCTAGACGAGTTGCAGCGGGCGCCTTCCGTAGAACCTCCGCCTTCGATGAAACCCTTTCACGAGTTCCTGGACGACAACATCTGGCAGCAGCTTTTCGATAGGAGCAGCAAATCTCCAGCCTGGTTCCTGCTGACGCTGCAGAAACTCAGAAGCGGGGTCCTTCTTCAGAACTGCAGCCGAGACTCGCTGGTCGGCTGCGTCAACTTTCTCCACCAGCGCCTGGAACAGGACGGAAGACTCTTTGCCGCTAATTTTGAGTACATTCAACCGTATCTGACGCCCGACCAATTGGCTGACGCCTGCTACTACATCGCGGACCAGCCGGACGCCGAATGGAAAGCCGTCCTGGAACGTTCTGGCGTCATGGACAACCCCCAGGTTCACATGGGAGTCATCCAGGCCGTCCTTCGCCGACTGCAGGCGCGTCGTGGTAAACGCAAACACGATTCGACGGCTCCAGTTTCCACCAAGTGGAGAACGGCTCTGAAGAAACTGGCCAAAGCGCCTGGAGTTTGGATCCAGTGCGTCGAGAAGCTGAGCGAGGACTGTGGTAACACGGCCAGAGAAGCCGCTGAAACGCTGGTGGAAACCATGAAGTGTGGGCAGACCTCGTCCGGAAGCATAACGCAGGAAGAAGTTGATCCTCTGCTGGAAATCCTGCAGAAACTGCCGCTGGAATTCCTCACCAACAGCACTAGACTTGTCGCCCAGCTGGGACTGATCGCCGTTTTCATCGGCTTGGATGCTCGCTATCCGGAATCAGCGAAAGAGCGCATCTGGATGACTTTGGTCCGTCTCATGGATTCTCAGCATAAAATCACCATCTTCTTTGACTATATTCCCAGCTCGGTCTACGTTACCTGGGCCATAGCTTCAGTCAGCAGCGCTGGGAAACCGGTTTTCAGCTCGGTTTTGACAACGTTTCTAGAGGAGACGACGCGTTCCAGCAACGGTTTGAAGAACATAGGCGACTGGACAAAGGCTTTCATCGCCGAAACGGACGCCGGACCCTCGGAGACGGTCATCGTTGCCATGGAGACCTTCTGGAAGGTGGTGCAGACATCCGGCGGAGCCGTGAAGAAAAGCCTTGCCGCGAAGAATTTTCACCGGCTGCGCCGCTATTTCCTCAAGAACCTGGAGCTGTACCTCAGCAGCCCCGCTGTTGCCCTGCGGGGAGCGTCCTGCGTTTTAACTGCCTACTTCGACGACCTCCAGAAACGCCGTTCCACTCAAACAGTCGCCAGCAAAGAGGCTGACAAACCCATGAAAGTCAGGAGTCTTCTGCAGCGTTTACCGCGGCTGAACAAATTGGCCTTGGAAGGACTGGCTTCCGCCGATGAGGGATTGAGCGCGGTCAGCGTAGCCTATCTGGAAGCCCTGGTCAGTAACCAAAAGTCGCTGAAGAACCACGCGCCGCCGTTTATCCGCCTGAAAATCTTTAACGCCTACCGCGGGAACAACTCGCAGACACGCTGGAAGGATCGCTTCCTCGAGCGGATCATCAGCTCGGCCAAGGATAAGGAACTGCGGCAGATTGTCAACGTCATCATCGAAGATATTGGGTCGGTCTCCCAACTGAACCTGGACAATGTGGAGAGTTTCAGGCGGGCAGTGGCGCTCCTGGGTCACCTGCTGACGGCCGAAGTGCAGCCTGATAGCAGATTCTCGGTGCGGCTGCACGCTGCGCAGTCGGTTCTACCCGTGCTGGAACGCATCGTCGTGGCCGAGGGACCTCGGGGCAACATGTTTAACGCCGTACTGGAAGCTGCGGAGGTATTCCGCGTCCTGCTCAATGTGGACAAGCCGTACGCGTATCCGCAGGACGTGGCGGCCTGTTTGCAGGTAAAGGTTATGGGGCAACACTCCGATGCTTTTTCAACTGTCTATGTGTATACCTATCTACTTACCCCTATCCATTGATATTGATCTATCTACTTATCTGTCTACCTATTAGTCTATCCATTTCTCAGCCTATCTGTCTATTTCCCGATCCAGTGATCTATTTATCTGTTTATCTACCTACATATCATCTATATATTCATTCTGTCTGTCTGTCAACCCGGCTACGATAATATCGGGGTTTGATATCATTACATTAAAATATCTCAGTTCTTGGTTCAAAATGTATAATAGAATAAATATAAATAATATAGTCGTCAAAATGTAAAATACTAAATAAATATAAAAATTATAATATATAAATATGAATTACAAGTAAAATATGGAAAAAATGAATTATCGTTAAATATGACAAACTCATTAGTTAATCAAAATTTGATTGCTGACATTCCTTTTGTGTTTTTAGATCGAGTTTTTTTTCATAGTTTAGCAAGTTTTTGTGTATAAAACTCGTCTTGTTATAGTAATTATATGCATTTTTTATTGGTTTGAATTCAAGGTTTGTCTGGCTGTCCCCTTGTCTCCAGACCAGCAGCACGCCGATTTCCAGTCATCCTTCACGGTCGTCTACAAACTTCTAAACTCGTTAGTCAAGCGCCACGGAGAAATCGCCGCCGACAGGATCCCCGTCGTCCTGGAAGTCTTCCGCAGGCTGCTGCGCTGCGTCTGCATCCGCTCGGATCAGAACAGGAAGTGGAGCGAGGTGGAACTGGTGGAACTGTCGTCGAGTGCCGAGAGGCTGGCTCGCCTCACGTCGGTGATCAGCAATCAGCGACTGCGGTACCGTCGCGTCGCCTCCTACCTGGTGGCCGATATCGTCGACCAGTTCCAGAGCCGCACTCTATATCCATCCGTCAAGCACTCGATCGTCAATGCCCTGTACAACCTGATGGATATGCTGGATCAGCACGCTCCCCGTTACCTGATGGCTGCCCTTCCGGCCGGCGCTACCGAGCTCTTCCGCACCGAATACGACATGTTCCACAAGTATCACAAATTCACCGGCAAAGTTTAAACAAGTAATCTGCTTGTGTTGATTGAAAATTAAAATAAATAAGTAAGTCTATTGGCGCGCTGGCTGTCTATCTAATCTATTCTGCGAGTCTGTTGGCGAGCGCCGGATCGGAAAGGTTAACGCGGGAGGAGAAGGTTAGGGAAAATAAAAAATAAAAATCGAGGACACACGTTTACACGTGTCTGTCGTCGAGTGATAAACAAATGGAAAAAAGCGCACGTACGCGCGGTTCACTGACCCCTATTGTTTTAAAATGCATTGACGGCGAGCTTTTTATCCTACTATGTTGTTCGGAAAAAAGGGTTGAAGAATAATAAGCCGAGCCAGATACAATTTCCCCAAATGGTAATTAACTTTAGCCGTGCGTACGAATTTCTAAACGATGCAAAAACCTTGTTGAGAACATATGAATTTCTATGAAAAAAAAAATATTAATGAAAAATGAAACGAGTTTTTGCCTTTTGGAAATGTGGAACGTGAAATCCAATACGATGGCCGCAAGTCAATCTTGGGGGAAAAAATTGTAAGAGATAAGGATTTGAAAAGAATAAAAATAACAATAACATAAAAAAGTTGTGAGAGAGAGAGAGAGACACGCAACTTGTCCTCGACAAAAGCGGACATTGTTGCCAAACCTACGCACGTCGCTGCAAAACAACTTTTAATGAGTTGTGTCTGGCTTTTGGGGCTAGGGTCGGCAACTCGCCACATTCACACACATACGACCAACTTTGTCGTACTTTAAAGTTGGCTTTTTGCCGAGTCATTTCAAATTCTATTTTCCCTAACGACATGTCCTTCAAAAAAATCGCCTCAAATTCTTATTATTTTCAAATGTGATTTGTTATTATCTATCTTTTTTAAAGGTTAATCGCCGACGTCATACTTGGCCAAGTCTGAAATTCAAACGGGGTCTGGTTTGGTTCATTGCCATGTACGTTCACCCAAAAAAAAAATTTGAAAAAATAACTCAAGTACGGAGCAGTTTGGACATTTATCGTTGTCTCGCACTCTTTCCTCTCTTTTTCGTCAGCTTAATTACGGACTGTCTGAAAACATGTTGGACTTTCTGGCCACTGTGTCCTTTTTTGCGGCTAAATTATCCGACATTGGCAGACAGAAGAAAATGTCGTATTACACGTATTTCAGACGAAACTTTGATGCAATATTTTTTAATAAGCTGAATTTTCTCGTTTTGAGCATATCAAGTTGATTGTCACTTTGAAGAGTTTTCACTTGAAACTGTGATTCTTTAGTTTGTAATTAGTCGATTCCATCAAATTCCCTTACCGTAATGACCTAACTAGAGTCGACTACGATAAAGCAGCTGCTGTTTATAAGATGACGAATACAAGATTGAATGTTGGATATGAAATAGAGTTGCGAGCCCTTTTGTGTGCGAAGCTGATAATGGCTTCAGTTTACGCTGCAGACAGTAGAACGGGGTCGGTTGCGCCGTCCCGTATTTGCACAAGTCGCCGTCGGCTGTCGGAAAGCGAAATGGCACAACTGGCAAAAAGAAGTCAGACGACTTTACACGTGCTTTGGGATCTTGTTTACAGCCATTTTGAGAAGGAAAGTTCAACGCTTTCTGGAGTGTCCGCTTCAAGTTGTTCAAAAGAGTCGATAAAATTGTCGACTTGTCGATGAAAGCAACTCAACTGAAAGTCGTGTTTTTTAAAAGTAATTTTTGAGTAGGGTGTGTTGGTCGGTAGCAGAACGAATTGGATTTACGGAAGTTGACTTGTGAAGAACTTGTCGAGTTGTAAAGCTGGTTCAACTTTAGTTGTAACTTGGAATTGACTTAACTTACAGACGAGTGGGTTGACGAATCTATTAAGTTGACTTGTATAACCTGTCGAGATTAAAGTTGTTTTACCTGTATTGCCGACATTGACTTGAAACATAGTTGTGTTGGTCGATGAAGGAGACTTTAAAAATATCGAGTGTAAAGTCGATTCAACTTTAGCTGTAGTGTGAGGGACCACAGTTGAGTTGAGACAGTTGATGAAGCTTACCGATGAAACTTGTTGGTCAACTTGAAAGAATGTCGAGTTTTATTATAGATTCGACTTTAGTTGCACTGAGATTCGTTTCGAATAGAGCCGAGTTGGTTAATAAAGCTCCAGAGTTGTCTTCAAAATAGGTGAGCTCTGAAGTCGGCAGTTTCAGTTGAGTTGGCTGATGAAGGTGTTGAGTTGACTACATACGAGTATGCCGAGTTATAAAGTTGGTTTCAGTCCTAGTGTTAGTGACGTTGACTTGTGACAGAGTCGAGTTAGTTGATGACGATACTGAATTGACTGCTTAGAAACATGTCGAGTATAAAGTCGATTCAACTTTAGTTGTAATAAGATCGGTTCGAAATAGGGTCGACTAGGTTGATAAAGGTTTCGAGTTGGCTTGAAAAAATGTCGAGTTCTACAGTCGTTTCAGTTTTGTAAATCGATTTGGAAAATAGCCGACTTGGTTGATGAACCAACTCGACTTTGACTTGAAAAAATGTTGAGTTTTGAGGTAGGTAACCCAAGTCACGACTCGATTCGACCTTCAGCCGAAGCTGTTAACCGACTAGTTGGGTCTGCTAATCACACCCCGACATGCCAATGTCGATTTTCCAGTTACACGAAACAACTTTGAGTCGAACCTTGAACGCGATACCCGTCACACCACCTCTTCAACGCCCTCGAACCAACTCGTCCAACAAGTTCAACTCGTACGACTTGTACACAGCTCAACTCAACTCGACTCTCCTTAACCCTCCGCACCTATTTTATCCAACTTGGAAAAACAACAACAACAAGTCATTTGACGTTTAGGTTGCAATCGCCATTGACGTTGGCTCGGGTTCCAAAGTCC
>JAIQCU010001997.1:0-17842 GCA_022114935.1 Leptestheria dahalacensis
AACTTCCACTTCAATGCCCCCCAGCCCCCCCCCTTCAACTGGAGTTATGCCCATAACAGTAAGGATAAACTGGATTATATCAATTGTTAGTTAAAGTCCATTTTATGTCAATTATCTCCTTCTAATGTGAAAATCAGCAGTTGGAGGACCTACTGAATGACCTATGCTGCTAACCGTCTGCCTGCTGGATTTGGGCGAATATCCGCAGTTCCAGCAGTTCCTGCTCTTCATAAGCAACCAGACTGCCGGTAGATGGTAGATACAGAGATTTGCGTTTTATACACACAGTTATACAGAGACGATGATATCTATTAAAGTCTTAGTTAATCGAAGATGTTAACCAATCATCCCATCACAAAAAATTCCACTTAATGTAAATCAGTATCATTGTAGGGCAATACACGGCGTATATTAACTTTAGGGGAAGTGATTTTAATTTAGTTATCGATTAATTGAATTGAACAATGGAACCTGACAATGATAAATATCAAAGGTATTCTATTCATAACTTATGATACCGGATATTTCGGCCATATCTACCTTGCCGTATTTGGCCGCAATGTGGAGAAGAGCCCTATCGCCATCTATCGGTGCTATCCGGTCACGTGCTGACGTGTGCTCGACGAGGAACTGCACTGCTTCCAAACGGCCTGCCTGTTGCAATCAAAGCAGAAATGAAAAAAATTAAAAATCTAATTATTTGACAAATAAAGAATCCTTTAGCTTCCAAGGTTCTTTACACGAGAGAAAGAAAGAAGTTTAAAAAAATGAACAATGACAGTTGAAAANAAAATTTCCTAATTTGGTCATTATTTATTTTCAGTGATATTTATAATCATATAATAAGTTTTAATACATTTACAAATCATTGAAATATACATAATGTCGATCGTCACGGTAATTTAAGACAGTAATGAAATTATTATTAAATTAGATAATCAAACTATGATTTAACTTAATTTAATTATAAAAATTTTAAAAATTAAAATTGCCCTCCAGCAGGACTACTAACCTGAATAGCAGCCACGATGGGAGTAAGTCCGCGTTTGTTTTCATCGAAAAGCGCGCTGTGCATCTCGATGCCGTACGCCGAGCACAGCCAGGATAGGACGTCGGCTTTCCCGGCTGCTGCTACCACGTGCAGCAGGTTATTTCCGCGATGGTCCGACAGATTCCGCACTAAGGTCACTTCCATCCCACTCACTGCTCTTTGCTGTTAAACAAAAAAAAAAAATAAAAACTTATTAAAATGAAATTCAATCAATCCGTAAAAAATTAGTTAACTAAATTAGTATTTTATTTGTAAAAAAATAAATTTAATTTCAAATTATTTATAAGCTCAAGACATGCGAGCTGGGATCGATGTCCTTCACCAATGAGATACCGTTCTCTAATTAAAAAGGAAAACGCGTTCCAATCCTGTAATTAATCAACCTCGTTAAGTACTCAAGTTACGTCATAAAAGCCGCATAATCAATATATCTTTTTTTAAAACTCTTAATCAAATAATCGGTTAGTTGCCGCCAGGAAATTCAGGATGACAACAAAAACCCGCTTAATTAGAAAAGAATTCCTTCTGGTTCCCCTTGTAACCGTTAAAAGTAGAGGAACGAATATAAGAAGGGCTTTTTTATTCGATAGAAATCTCAAAAAGCATGTGTTGTGTTGGGATTAAGAGGAGGAAGAAAAGGGAAGAAAGAAGAAAAAAATTCCTCACCAGATTAGCTAGATTCCCCCTGCGAGCAACGTCAAAAATCTTGTGAATCCAGTCGGGAGTTTGACCGCGTTCTTTGGGGCCCAAGTTCCGGGATCTCTCGCGTGGCTTGCACGCCATTCCCACGGGTTCCTGCTTGGTCCTGTCCAGTACTTTAGCCGTCCCGATCTTGTGAGCTTGACTTGGAGCGACAAAAAGAGCTGAAAAGGATTCGTCTTCCTCGTCTTCCTCCCGTTCCCAGTCGGTTTCACCCCGACGGGCCAGCGAAGCAGCGGTCCGAGCTCCAGGTCGTCGACGCCGGCGCCGTTCCAGCGAGCCGTACCCATGGACATTGGCCGGTTCCGCTGATTTCGAAACCAACGCCTCGGTGATGAGAACATCCTCGACGCTGCGGCCCTTCCGGGCCATTCCGGCTTTGATTCCCAGTCGAGGGACCTCGACGGTCCGGTCAATCTTCCTCGGGTAACCGGTTAACTTGTCCGGTTGGTGTTGTTGAGGAAGCTGCTTGGCCGGCCATCGGACTGCATGCGCTGGTTCAGCAGCCGGTAGAAGGACGGCTTTCTTCCGACGAGCTGCTGCAGCGCCATCGGTTGGGAATTTACTCTTGGAGTGAACCGGCTGCTCGATGGTGATGCCGCAGTCATTCTTGATTGCCGACCGGCTGCTGTTGTTAACCGAAGCTCCAGTCAGTTCGCTGAGAGTCTCGATGATGGAGACGGTGCGCAGCGTGGGTTTAGCGCCGCTGCTCGACGCCGGGAAACGGTGAAAAGCGGCGCTGGGAGCGGCTGCTGAAGGGCGCGTCGGACCCACAGCTACCGCTGGCACCTCGTAGTAAGGAGCCAAGGTATCGTCCAGTTTGTATTCTTCAATCATGCTGCTGCCTTGATGCGATTGACGTCGATCTCCATGAACCAATGTGTTGCCAGCTTTGGCGAAGGGCTTCCGTCCATACCGGGCATCGGACTACAGGATAACAAAAACACGTGTTACTTTAAATCCAGCTGTTGGGACACGGACTGTTAAACCATAAAGATTCAAGTCATAAGAAAAGATGTGATAGTTTTACAACCATGATTGTTTGAGGACAACTACTGATGTAACTACTAGTATTCAAACAATCACCCCTAGTCAAAAATTATCCACAGATCACAAAAGATTCGCAAAGTCCGAACTTGAGCCAAAATCTTCACAATTCCCGAGAGAATCTTAAAACAGATTCTATACAACTTTGAAAAAACATTTCCGTGGGACTTGGGAACCTCTGGGATAAGTAAGGAAGAGAAATGAGATAGGGCGGGTAAAAGAAGGAAAAGGACGCGCCGAGTTTTCTCGGTTCAAGGAGAGAAGTCAAGAGTGAGAAATGGCCAAGATTTTCCCCCCGTTGTCCTCAAGAGAAAGAGAACTGGACAGAGGAGAAAAGATGAGACACCCTGGCGCTTGTTTTATTGGCCAAGCTCTTGAATCCATTACTTGCTTATCGCCAAAGATGTTGCCAGCTTGATCCCGGCCGGGGTTAATGACGTCCCGAAGAGCCGCCACTGCAGCTCGCGCCAACGGTCGCTGATGGAGCGCCTTGGAACGCGTACCTTCCACTCCGGTGCCACTCAGAGGACCTTCCAGTTCTGAATCAATACAAATAACACACGTTATTACAACACGTACAACTCAATACTAAATTATCAATATTCATAACAGATATATCAGCGTTTAATGACAGTTAAGTTTTTGATATTAACTTCTATTACTATTACTTCCATACAAATATACCATGACGTATTATGTAAAAATAACACTTGTGTATAGACACATACATAGATAATATGACAATATATTTTAATATTAATAACAGATTATGTGATGGTTTGTCAATAGTATCATAATCAAGTATTTGATGACACTATGATTATACTGTGCGAATAATTTAAATACTACAGAGTAACATCAATATAAGTACCACAACAATATTAGTATAATAGCATCGTATGACAGTAGAATCCCACCATGATATGATCGATAATATTAGAACAATACTATAACGTATTATACGTACTAATGACAAAACCATTAAGGTTTCGGATATAAACACACAAATAATACAGGAATACAAAATATATTTACATTAATGATATTAAAGTTAAATGAGATAATTATCGGACAGCACGATTTCACTATGATATCATTATGAATATCATGAATATCAAAACAACTAGACTAAGCAAATAGTAAATAGTTTGATAATATTAACTAACAATAACAAATAAATTTACCATGTTATAACTTATTTTACTTAGTTTTAAGCAGTATATTTAGAATAGTAAATGATTAAGATTTAATTACTATATAAACTTAAGCTAAACAACACCAAAAGCACGATTACTTTGACGGTCATTGAAACACTTCACTCATAAACACGGTTTCACTGTGTAAACCAAAATCGGAACTTCGACTTGTTCCCGAATCTGTTTTTTTCCGTCTTAAATCATCTCGATTTGAAATCAATCCGCAATCTATCGATTCCCACTAAACTATCGATTCCTCACTCGACATTAAGTAAAAAGGAACGGAAAATAACAAACCAAGAGAAACCTTGACAAGACATCAATTCTTTCCCCGTTCAAACTCTATGGGCAAGAAGAGGACAAGTTACCAGAGGATTAGAAACCATAAAAAAAATATATTTAGAAAAAAACATAGGGACACATGGTGAAGAGCAGCTTGTTGTATGTTAAAGATGCTCGCTGTTCGAATCCTCTGGTCGTACTGACTGGCGTTTACGGCCCAGAGCCCCCCAAAAGAGGGTTCCGAATGGTGGGGGAGAAACGACCGTGATTTTCCAGTTTTCCAGATTTTATTCTGGCCAAGCTAACAAACCGATAAGCACGAAACTTGACTAGTACATCCAGTGCTACTAGTTCTACACGTGCTATTTTTCGCACGGCTATATCTTGATAAGTGCGTGAGCAATAAGCAAAACAACTTTCCCCCATCTGGAGGGTTCTGAATGGATCTTTTTTTAAGTTTAGAATTTTATTCTGGCGAAACTATCAACCCGATTTCAATGAAACTTGGCTAGTGTATTAAGTGCTACTAGTTTGACGTGTGGTATTTTTTGGGCGCCTATAACTTGAAAAACGAGGGAGTAGTAAGCAAAACAGTTCTCCTCCATATGTGCAGTCCGTGTCGCAAGCGGGCAAACTGTTTTTGCCCGCCACTCTTTTCCCAGCAGCCAGATATGCCAGGAATGTTGATGGCCGTCGAGGCCTTGCCATGTCATATAGCCTGTGCATATAGCCTCGTGCCTCATGGGTACAACACGCACTTCTCTCCAGCCTGAGCCCCCCTTTGGGCAATGCTATGCTATGCTGATCGAGGGGTTCGCAAGTCTGGAAATCTTCAAACACTTNCAGGTACAAAGGAAGAACAGCCCCCTCTCTCCCGATTGAACACCCGCCCAGAAAAGACAAAAACACCAACAGCGAAAAACGCTCGAGAAATTTCAATGGAAATCTTGTGCCCATCATCATATACAGCTGAAATGATTACCACGCGGATACTCGGCTAAACTGTTTGCCAGAAACGTATATAAAGCCAAGGTCAAACAAACAACCGGATCCTGATTCAATAACCCTCCCTCCCCCCGGTATCAGCCATTTCTGTTTGCTAATTTCTCACCTTAATTAAGATTTCTCATCATCTTAAGTTTGTTCTTTCTTTAAGAAATAAATTCAAAAACTAGATCGTTTTATACTCAGAAAAATAAAACAAAATTTACAGTTAAATTTACACAAGAATGAACAGTTCTCTTGTCCATTCCATTGATCCATTCCACATGATGATTCCATCATCTTGGATCCATTATCTTTAATTATAATTGCCAGAATTACAGATTAGTTCATTGAAAATCAAAGAATGATTCCCTCATTTTCCTTATTCATGTTTACCGCTCAAATAATTCTCGTCTCAATAACATTTTTCATTATCTTAATCTTTTTGATAAATTAAAAAAAACTAGGTCGACTTCGAATCGGAAAAACATTGAAATGAAAATACTCGTGATTACACAACTCGGCGAAGAAAAAAGTAGCACGCGAGTAATCACTTATAAGACGAGTTTAGTGAAAACGATTACGCGCGCCGAGAAAGTAATCAAAGTACTTGTGTTGTTGTCTTAGTTTTGTTTGCCCCGCCGTTTTATTTTTGTTGGTCGAATCAAATCTGCGAATGGACACAACAAACGGCGCGAAACACTTTGGAATAAAAACAAGACTTTCTAAACACAACACACACCTGCTTTTTAGACGGTTGTTCGAATCACAAGTCGCGACTGCTGTCTCTAACATTCCACATGTTCCACTCTGGCAGCGCCACACTCGCGTTTTGCAACCCAAAAGTGTTGTATTGTTGTTGTTGTTGTCGATGGGGACTGTTGTTGGGTGCGTGAAAAAGCAATGGCGGCCGAGGAATTTTGTCGACCAAAAAAGACGGGGTCAAACAACGACAGAGGAATGCTGCAGTATATCGTCCTGTCTGCCGGACACAACTGCTGGCATTTGGAGATACGTATTCTATTCCATCTCCCTCTTGTTATCCGTTCCCTCTTGTGGTAGGTGTTTTCATCAGCCTCTTTGTGCGTTCGCCCGGGCTTTCGTCAAATTCATTGGACGCTCTCGAGAGATTGGCTACCGGCGATACGCGGCCGCGGCCGCGGCCGCATACCAAAAACGAACCACTTACGAGAACACACTCTGCGGGATTCACCAAACCCAGAGGAAATAATTGACCAACGTCATTCCCGCATGAATCGCACTGAATCACTGCCATGCAGCCTTTCTCGTCCCAAGAATTTAAAATGATTAAAAAAAACGTTTGGGAAATAATATTTATGAGTGAATTTCCCCACTTCTCGCGTCTGAATTTCGATTCCGCAAAATACGAATTGGAACTAAATATTATATGAAGTTCATAATTTATATGCATTACGAAAATACCAACAGTAAATGGATACGATACAATAAACGTGGCGCTCATGTAACGCAAGTTATATCATTTAAGTTGAGTTTCCGTTTCTTTGTCCTGAGAATTGAAATTTTCATTCATTCACAGTCTTTGCACCGGCTATCTATCTATCTGTCTGCCTATCTATATGAATCTATCTTATCTGTCTAATCTATCTATCTATCTATGTATATAATCTATGTATCTATCTAACTATCTGTCTGTCTGTCTGTCTGTCTGTCTATCTATCTATCTATCTATCTATCTATCTATCTATTTATTTATCTATCTATCTACCTATCTATCCATCTATCTATCTATCTATCCATCTATCTATCCACTTATTTATCTATCTATATCTATCTATCTATCTATCGCTTTTCACTCTTGGTATGGGTTTCGAATGTTATTTTTATAAGTTTCTTTTATATTAATAAATCTTGCTATTAATTGCCATGTGATCAGCACATTACTTGACGTCTTCATTTACAAACTATCTTTGGTAACCAATTTTTTTATTACGTAATAAATCGGCAAAACATTCAACTTCGACTACTTTCCTCTACCAAAAAACTCTCCACCAACACACTTTAACTTTACATACAATCCCAAACTATGGTTAAACACAATGCAGTTGATGAATTTAAGTACTTTAATCAGCTATTATATTTTTTTAAAAAAATTCACAATCTAATTATCTTAAAAGATCATAAACTGAAATCCATCAATGAAACCCAGAAACAAAGATGAAATCTCGGTCATCTGCACACTGAACATATTCATCTTTCCCCCACGTAAACGAACACACTTCATCTATTCAAACCCTCATTCTCATGAAGTGGAATAAGTTTCAGTCATTCCCTTATTTGGATCAGAGACTTTCTCTTACGCTTTACCATTGATGATTTTTTCTTCTCCCTCTCTTGCTGTTTTCATTCTTTTTTTTTCTATTCTTCTTAAAATATCCAAAAGCAGCAATTAGAAAGTAAGGGTCCGCTAACTTTTCAATTCCCTATCTACTCTACCGATGCCGTAGATGTGCTATTTCATTCAGTTTCATGCCAAATACAAACTATCCGCCAAGGGCTCGTCTGAAAGATGATATTGACAATATAAACTATTCGCGGATATGGAAACCTGCAGGTTACACAGTTCCCACGGCTATATTACATCCATACATAAAAAATTATTGTCGTTATTAATTTTTTATTGTTGTTGCTGTTGTATGAATAATATTATATAAAAGTTTATTTGAAAAATGCTTTGATAGAAACGCTACCGGGTATTTGCCGCGCCCACCTTATACTTTATACGTGTATATATATCTTCATCGTATATTTATAGAGAGAGTGTACAAGCAAAACTCGAGGTCGTAAGATTTCACTCTCGGTTACACTATAAAGATGACCCGGGAAAATACCCAGCTTGGTTATTGTTTTTTCTCTCAAAGTGTTTCAAACTGTCCGTTAGGCGAGACTACATTGTAATGGACACGTGCAATTATTTTCAGATTAATCTGCATAATGCTGTAAGGTATACACAATGTATATCAGTTCATTCGGTTAACATCTATTATTAGATATAGAATAAAATTGATGTGATAAAATATACAGATTAGCAATGATGTAATTTGTATGTAGGAATATCATTAAAACATACAATGCACGTAAGAAATTTTATCTATCTAGCTATTTATCTATCCATCCATCCATCCATCCATCCATCCATCCATCCACCCTTTCATCCAGCCATCTATTTATGTCTAACTATCTGTCTATCATCTACCTATCTATCTATCCATCTCTCTAGCTCTGTCTGTCTATCTATATATCTATCTATCTATCTATCTATTTATCTATCTATCTGTCTGTCTGTGTGGCTATCTATCTATCTATCTGTCTGTCTATCTGTCTATCGATCTACTCAACCAGCTACAATAAAAGCATAGTGTTAACTACGTAATCCGGTCATAAAATATAATTCTTTAATCAAATACACCTATAAATAATATAATGTATAGAATACGAAGCAACTTAAATCCTATCTAGTGACAACTTCCATTAAACTAGACGATACCCAAAAATAATTGAATCCTCAAGTACAACAGAAATTACGTCACGTTTATTTAATTAAATGCGATAACCGTTTATCTCTTAAGCCTTGGCATCTTTTCCATTTTGACTTCTAAGCTTTTAATTTGAAATTAACACAAATAATATTTTAAACATCACGAATAATATCTTTACCCCAAAACGTTATCGATAGCCTTTTTAACGTTGTATCATTTAGTATAATATTATAAAATTTAATAACACATTAATTTTTTTAACATCAATAAAATTAAACTACCCCGAAATATTACATCGCGTCTTCCATATCACTTTTTATGAATTCTAATTTCTATATATCTGATTTTAAACTTATTTTATATCCTCTCATTCCCTTTCTTTCCTCTTCTTTTGACTATCATCATTCTTTCTTTCTCCCCTCTTCTTCTTTGGTGCGTGAGATGGACATAGCCCCCGCGGAACGAGGTAGTAAAGTACTTTTAGTACGTCTGAATGTTAAACGGGTTAAAATTCCCGAGTCGGAGGCTTGCTAGCGGGCGGCCGCAGCGACCCTGCTGAGCTGCGACCGGGGCGCANAAACCAACTTTCCAAGAAAACAAAATGTCAAAAATTTGTCAAAACATTGTCAGAAAACAGCGAGAAAAAAACGCTCGAAAAATCCGTCACAGAATTATCATAAAATTGTCAAAAATTTGTCAAAATTTAGAGAAATTACCAAAAAATAAATAAAAAAAAATATTCCAGGTAGAAATTTTTCCCGGTTTTCGCAACATTTTCCCAACCTGCCGGTCGTAAAATTCACATTCTTGTTCCATGTTGGAATTTCTGCAAGCATTTTTCACCAATTTTTTTAAACTTAAATTTGGTAAAATCTCGTACCATCGATAAGGATAACAGGTTACGTAATAACATACATTTCATACGTTCCAGCTTTTTAGCGATAATCATAATTTTGAATATTAATAAGTTATGCAATTATATGGATATTTTTCAATCACAATGATTACAATGCAGGTATACTATTAACAATAACTAGGTTAATTAACTCGGGACGAATACGGCGTAACCGAACTAATAACTCCATTATCAATTGAGAAATTTTTACGCAAATTTTGATCAATATTCAAGACTTAGTAGATATATTAATAGTTAATTTAAATTTTATAGTCTTACTTAATGTTGGATAATATCACACAATTAAGAAAGATGATTGCTCGCTGTACCGCGGATTTGATGTCTGCCGTGTGAAATTGTCCTTCCAGCTGCCAACCGTCCTGTGGGTGAACGTGATCCTCTGTAGCTGACAGCCCTTTCCGCTCTAATTTTATCCGATGATCCTATTTTGTTTAACATAAAAGTTAATTCAAATTCATCGTAATTTTTTTAAAAAACTTGAGTCAACGTCTATTGGTTTCGCGTGTTAAACCGCAATGGGTAATGAGCATAATTGGTATAACAACTGATGTAATTCAAGAATGAAGATAATGTAAGGTCAGTAGGTCAACTGTGTCTTATTTGCAAGTTTTTCTTCAGTTCACACAAGATGAGCATAACAATTATAAGTTTAATATTTTAAATTTAAGGCAACCAGTTCAAGTATAATATTAGTTCATGTCAAGAATTGTAATTTGATTTTATTCATCCCAAATAACGTTACAATGTATTTAAATTACATTATTTCTTATTTCATTAAATTAAACCTGAATATCAGATGGGACTTGAAACACATATGTAATACCTTCATTTCATTCTTTCAATTACCATGGTTTATCATATATTCAACATTTACCGGTATTTTGGTTTTTGCAAAATAACAAGTTGCGAACCCCGCAGGGGCGGGGCTGGAGGACTTAACAATAAAAAAAAATTATTAAAAAAAATATTCACTGGGTAAGGGGGAGGAGGGGGGAGGGGGAGGAGGGGGAGGGGGAGGAGCAGGAGGAGGAGGGGTTTTGGCCAACCTGTGCGAGGCCCGAGGCAGGAGAGCGACTGCTGCAGTTGGCACAAATGCGCGGATCCATACATGGACTCGAAGGAATTTCTCGTATCCACCATTCATATACAGGTTACACATACATTGGAATCAGCTGGCTATGTCGACTTGTAACACGTTTCAAGTCAGGCCCATCCAATAACCCTTTACCCCTTTTCAAAATCAAATGAGCATCCATAGATAGATGGTCGTTTTCTAAAGCAGTTTTTTTGAAATTTTTTATTATTTTTTTGTTCCAATTTGAAGAGAAAAAAAAATCAAAATTATGATATTTGACAAAACTGGATCTGTAGTCGGTCGTTGAAATCCCTTAGCTCTGGACAGAAAAACTGGATTTTGATTGGGAGATCAGATAGAGAATTGTCGTCGTCGTGTGTGTGTGTGTGTGTTGTATCACGTATAAGAAGTGTAGCAAACAACAGACAAACGTGAAAGGTGAGATGAGACTAGTGGCCGTTTGAAACGGCGGTCAGTGCGGTCACGCGAGGAGCCTCACCAACGGATCAAAGGGCGGAACTCCCGAGAGTTCACCATGTTCCATAAGGGTTCGCTACTTTATCAAAGATTCTACTGTGATTCTTGATGAGATTCCTTACTTTCTTACTCGATATTGATTTGAAACCCAATGGTTCCAATTCGAATGTCTATTTGAAGACGCTGCAAAAAATTCCATTGTGAATCTTAAAGATTCCTTACCATACAAACTCATAAGAATCTCACTATTATTAAATGAATCGATGTTGATAGTTTTAAGATGACTGGTTATAAGTCGGCCGTCTATTTGGAATTCTTGCATTGGGGAAACATTCGAGGTATCCAGATTCTACTGTGATTCTTTAAGATCCCCAACTTCAATCAGTTACTTAAAATTAATCGATTTTGATTGTATCGACTTATTGGATACAAGTCGAATGTCTATTCTAAAGACGCCCATTGGTATAAAACAGGCCGAGGTAAAAAGCTGATATACTTTGTTGTTGTATAGACTGTACAGGTTTAACCCAAAGTCCACGTGTGGGGATCTCGTGTGTCATTATGGGCTTATCAACAAGAAGAAATTCCATGCGACCCCGAAAAGAGAAGGTCTCGAAGAGGCTTAGGATTTTCTTCAAAAAAATGTTTAAATCCTCTTACAAAATTCCCTCCTTTCAGTCTGTCACTCACAACACAACCTTGAAAACGCGATTATATATTTGTGAATATCAATCACGTTATACAATATACAATATCAGATATAACAACGATAACTATCAGCGTAACAACAAAGAGAATTAAGTAAACGAATAGTTTGATTGAAATAGTTGATAGTTGGAATTACATACAAAGTAAGTGATAGTTGGTTTGTATGAAGCTCAGTTCGATTGTAGCCTCGGATTCATTTGGTTTAATGTGGATTAGAAAAAAATTTTCAGTATAACTGAAAGATGAGGTTTGAATGAAGCTGAATCAGGTTGTTGATTCATATGATTTCAGTTTGGTTACGAAGGCACGTGTGTACAGACGTCGAGAGGTTCCTAGTGGAAGTACTGCATCGCAAAGCGTGTGCATGTAAACGTGCAAACGGCTGGCTGTCGACCTGAAACGAGTGCACGCAGCTGAATGCCAGTGCTGCTGCTGTTGCGGAGATTACTCACCTGGGCGGCAACCCGTTGAGCTTTTCGCAGCAGCGCAGTTCCCCAGCGAAAGGCGGTCACCACTTTCCCCAACACACAAAGTCGGCTGGACTTGGGCTTTAATAATCGATACTCTTCATTCATCGATCTTTAACAAGCCAGCCCGCCCATAAATAATACCAGCTCCAGCCGATTTTGTAATACACACACTTGACCTTGACTCGTGAAAAGAGGAACGTCACTTTGATAAACAATATTTACAGGGGGGGGGGCGCCTCAAGTATCGATATTGACTTAAGAATCGATTCTTTCTCAATCGATGGCTAACATAGCAGAATCTTTTCTTCATACAAATAGTCGATTTTATCGGTTATAAATGTAACAGGTATCGTAAATATCATCGAGAAAATGACGGTTTTGAACGTAGTTTTCGGTTAAGTTAAGTATCGATATATATAAAAGACGAATCGATACGCTGAAGACCGCTAGGAGCAAGTCAACGGAACCAGCGGAATGTTGTCCACAGGTGTTTTCGAGACTTGTTTAAAGGCAGAAGAGGAAAACTTACCCGAGTTTGAAAATTCCACACCCAGCTGGCAACACGAGAATCACTTTCGAGCGTTACCGTTCGCCTTAGCCTGTACTCGAGAACTGAGGCAAAAAGCGACGCAACAAATCAAGAATTCGTCAATTCACCTGCTGACGTCACTCTCCACTTCAAAAACCTGTGTGTCCTCTCTGAAACTTCAACGGCGCCGTACACAGAAGTATTTCCGCCGCCGGCTTCTTCCTCTACACCTCGAATCAGGGCCGAGAGTTTGAAACGTTCAAACCAGTGGCGCCACCTAGCGGACATATTTGGAACTACGTACACCAACAGCCCCTAATATTGCGACTCGTTCAAATATTTCGATCATATCATCGATTTTAAATAATAAAACCAGTAATTCCAACTATGAACATACGTTTCATCGCTCTGCACAATAATTGAATTATAATAGCCAAATTTCGGCAGATATTATTTCGTGTATCTATTCAAATAACTGATCAAAGTGTAACGGAAAATAAATTAGTAATTAGTAAGAAGAACAATGCTGAAAAATACCGATGACGTTGTTAATTACAGAAGACTATATTTAGCTGTAAAACTTAAGGAAACCATTTCAGTACTTAATACTGGGCCATACAGGTGCGGTCGCAAGGATTTCGTATCAATATTGATTTTCGACCGGAGAATAACCGCAACATGAGCAGACAGGACATAACTTTGACCGTACCCACCTGTACAACACATCAACTTGTCTTTCAAAATCGATACTATTGAAGCTTGCAAGACTATAAATGGCTCAATCCGTACGACCGTCGTAAGTTATACAATTCTAGCCAATTAATTAACATAAGATGGTATAAGTGTACAAAGCATTTACATTAAGATTCATTTAGGATTAAAAGGATGAAAGTTAATTGTTAAAAAGATTGTGTTTTTCCTGGTCGGATGCAAGTTTTCTGTAAGAACTTTGTTGTGGTGCTGGGTAGAAACACAAGTTGGGGAATTATCCTCACGAGAGCTGCCGGACTCTTGCGTTTGTATCTCTCTCTCTCCTGTTATGAACACGAGGAGCGTATTAATTAAAAGCAAGTCCAGTTAAAGTTAGCGTCAGGGAGAAACTTCAATTACCAGTTGCGAGCCGACCTGAAATCGAATTATACCTCCCTCTTCGCTAAAGGCAATTTCAGCTCTCTTGCTTCTACACTCGAGTATAGAGTCAAGGTAACAAGCTGTAGCCTCTTTCTCTCTCTCTCTACCGACACTTTCAAGATGCCGTCCGTCATTGGGCTTTCAACTTCTAATGCAATTCTCGTGCTAAGCAACGCTAACTATCCTAAATGATGCACCGAGTGCCATCTCGGGAAAAAAACGGTAGTTGATTATTGCTTATAACTCCTATGTTTTCAAAGATAGAGCAGCCGAAAAAATACTGAAAGTAGAACTAACAAGGCTTAATGTTAACCTCAAGTTTCATTCAAATCGGATAATTAGTTTAGCCAGAATAAAATCCCAAATCTATGAAAAACATTTAGAACCGTTGACCTTTTTCGCTGATATACTTTCCAATCTGAATGTACGGCAGCTTGTAGCGAATATAAAATTCAATAAAAGGCCATCTCTATTGCATGTCAGATTGCACTTAAGCTTAACGTCCGTTGCTATATAAGAAGATCAACAAAAAGCCGTCCGAAGGTAAGGGAAATTGACGCTCTATTAGGCACGCCTACCCTCCTCTCGTCCTTGTCATCGGTTACCTATGCAACAGCCGCAGTTTGGTTGCCACGTGACTTGGCCTTATGGACCCGGTCGCCGTATAACTCTCACATCAACGTCAATATTGGCTTTTCGGGTGAAATTAATAGAAAAGACCCGTAAATCAAACCCTCCCCTCCCCACGGTTATCGATCTACATTTAGCTATCTGGGATTTATACTCCCCTGTTCGACTCGATGTGCGCTGTGTATTCATTCGCTGAAATTTGATTGGTTGGAATCGATTTATTCGTAATTTGAATTACTGATAATGGCCAACTTATATGTGATTCAACCGTTAAACGCGGAATGGTGTTTTTATGGAAGAAACAAAGGGAGGTTCGTTTGGAGGACGAGACTGTATGTATGTACAAGCTGAGATTCTTGGAACTGCATATGACGTAATAACGGATCATTAACAAACAGGAGCGCCCGAAGGGCTAGGCAACAATACTGAATGCTTTATAACCGATTGGTTATATACCAACAGAAATGACGGTTACTTAATTCTAGAAGTAATTAGATAATCAATAATTTCACATAGACGCTATTGTAATATTATATTCTTAACTTATGGTTTGCACCTGTCAGTAAATGCTTCAAAATCATTACAGCAAATAGTGTTATATAGCAGGCCTTGTTATGTTATTTATAATTTAATTACAGTTACTTCGTAGTTATATTTAAGTTCACTCTGCTGGTCATAGAATCCTGTCTAGTTTCCAACATAAAATTCAACATATTGAAGCAGACTTGCTGCTTAATACGACGATGATACGATGGTTGATACGCATGTTAAAGTAACACTTAATTAGTTTAAGTATAATGTCTCGAGTTCTCATTTTTAAAAAAAAACGGGACGAATATCATTTTAGGACAAACTGGCAACGCCGCGTAGGGCCTCACGCGAAGCAGACGAACTTTCACCTGAACTTCAGTGTGAACCAATTACACAAGTTGTCAGTATTAACGTTTTAAAATTTTAAATTTCTAATCGAATCCCAATGGGATCGAATCAAAATCTACTCTTAATATTCTTATAATTACGAAACTAAAAACATAGTACGAAATTATAATTAATACACTTATAGTAGAAGATTTAATTTTAACTCGTGAGTAATAAAATTGATTCCCAGAAGCTTATTAAAAAGAGGAATGGACCGGCCAAAAGTGACTCAATGAACTGAAAACACAATTTTTGTGACCTACAAACGGCGGCAGTCAGGATGTTCATCTGCTGCTGACGTACGGGTGGAGTAGTTGTATCGATTTTTATCCCTCCACCGCTGTCGTCGTGGTCTTCTATTATGGCTCATTTTCTGCTTTTAATTGGTGTCGTAAATTATCGATACCCACCAACAAAGTACAATGGTGTGTGAAGCATCTGGTCCAAAGATTTTGGCTTGTCTCCTTTGACCAATAGGAATCATGATCCCGTTCTTTTTTTTATAAACAAAACGAATTAAAGTAGTTGGTTTAAGTGAGTTGAGTCGTATTATTCACGACTTTCGTTGTGCTGTCGGTTTGACAGTCATACTGAATCACTGACAGTCATAAGACGCTTGTTGGTTGGGTTCTATCACATGTGTGGATAGATAGACGGATAGAAAGATAGGTAGACGGATGTATGGATAGATGGATAGATATATGTCCAAATCATAACCAAAGTACATGTGCTGGACTGCCTTATTAAGATGAATATGTTAAACCTAAGAGACATGTTATCAAGTAACGTAGAAAGCAATTATAGCATAACTTTGTAATCGTTCTTTAGAAACCGATAAGTTTGATCGTAATATGGATAAACTATCAATAAAAAGATAATAAAAATCGATATCTAATATCATCTCATAAAAGTTTCCTCTTCTAGAACGACGTTTTAACAAAGCTATTCCTTTCTTTATCTATCGTACCTAATGTTAGGTACAGCAGGTATAGGATTAATTTTTTCCCATAGATTTTTTCAGTATCCGATAAGGCTGACTGAGTTCGGATAAATAGCTATTCTATCTATCTATCTATGCATCTAACTATCTATCAATCTATCTGTCCGTCTATCAATCTATCTATCTATCTATCTATCCATCTATCCATCCAACCGTCCATCCATCCATCCATCCACCCATCCATCCATCTATCTATCTATCCATCTATCCATCTATCCATCTATCCATCCATCCATCTATCCATCGATCCATCTATCCATCCATCCATCTATCCATCTATCCATCTATCCATCTATCCATCTATCCATCTATCCATCTATCCATCTATCCATCTATCCATCTATCCATCTATTTATCTATCCATCTATCCATATATCCATCTATCCATCTATCCGTCTATCTATCTACATGTCTGTCTATCTATCTATCTATCTATCTATCTATCTATCTATCTATCTATCTATCTACCTATCCATCTATCTATCTATCTATCTATCTACCTACCTGCTTACCTACTTGTCTACCTGTTTTGCATCGATATGCGTTTAAACTTAACGCATATACTTGTAAGATAGTTAGAGATACTCATAGCACACAGATTTTCCTTACACAGGTGTTGCTATTTTAATTAATATATCACATCAGACATTACGTAAAACAAATACAGTATAAATGGTCTCTTGCAAGTTCACATAGTGTCCGATAAGTTTGATTCGGGCTTCAACATGAAACATCAACAAAGAATCAATCAATGGTGGTATACTAAAACGCATATTTGATGTATTTAACTTAATATATCAATCATGTCATTATCCCCTTGCGTAGTAATACTGATTAATTAGATCCTCACCATATATCATTTCAAAATATCACATATTACAATATATAATCAAAATATGAACGATTTAGATAATTTGTTATTTTTAATCTTATATGGACAAATAGGAGCAATAAAAATTTTAAAATATATTCTTAAACAACCAGCCTGTCTGAGGTTCCTGATTCTTTAATTCCGGACAGGATTGAAGTGGACGGCTGCACATATTGCCAGATTTTGCCTTGATGCTCCATATGTTGGGTTTACGTTGGATATTACAAGAAGGAAAGGGAGGAACGGCTCTGCTGTGTGTAATTAAAAGGAATTGCCCGGCCAAGCACTTACTTGAGCAAGATGTAATCCTCGGCCCCAGCAGGATGTCGATTTCACCGAG
>JAIQCU010001998.1:0-14358 GCA_022114935.1 Leptestheria dahalacensis
GGCCCTCGGCCCACAGCTTTGATGAATAAAAAAAAAGTAATAAATTATTACTGGATTTAAATATTTACAACCAACACACGATTCAGTACCTTACAAAGGTTACAGAGGCTTCCTTCATTCGTATGTCAAAGTACTTCATCGTCCCGTCCTGGGATCCTGAGAGCAAACAGTTCTGCTCTGTTCCATGGAACGTCACCTAGAAAAAATCATCATTCAACATTTAGCATGAAACATTCAGATGAACAGATGGGATACAACCATAATTATTGAGACGATTGCCAAACCTTATTAACAGTTCTCTTGTGGTCACTGAACACTGTCTCTTGTTTAAGCCGCGCCGGCCTGTGCAAGTTCCACAAGACGACAGCCCCGTTCGTGGCTGCGGTAGCCAGCCATTGTTCTGCAATATAATAGACAAAGTGTTAATTCCCAGTGTTCGATGTTGCATCTATAATGACATTGTTTCAATAAAATAATGTTTAGAAAAAGATACTAACACGCTTAAACTAAAATGCGGTAAGTCGAGCTCGAGTTAAACCAACATACCCTCGACTTGGTTCCACGCGACGTCATTGCAGGAAAAGTTCAAATTGAGGTTCTTGCCCACTCTCAAGTTGGCCCGTTCCACAAAGCCTTCTTCTTTGATTTCGTATACTTTGAATACTGTTTGAATTGAAATGTTGAATGGTTAGCAATCGCAAGTTCCAGTACAGTGAGTATACCAAGTGTTACCATTTCTGCCGGCGACAACAACCTGCGTGCAGTCCTTATTCAGTGCCAACGTATTTGTAGGTCCCTCCTGAACAGCCGTCAGAGTTTTCATCTTTTTTCACATTCATGTGTTCAGTACAGGAGGGATGGTAAATCGCAATCTCTTCGAAATTCCAGTTAGTTTAAAACACTTTGAAACAAGGTGACATACAATAATACAGTTGCCAAGTCAAGATCTAAAGCAAACCGACCAAGGATTACTTATCTCTTGTACTAACTCCGTGCTAAGCCTACCCAAACTCGAATTCTTAGAACGAATTCAAGTTTACTTATCCCTTGGTTTGCGTTTTACCTGTCATATACACAATGTCGTCTGTTATTTTGTTTTACGAAAAAGCGACAAACTTTTAGCCAGCGTTGCCGTGGTTTCATCAATGCGATTAACTCAACATCTGTTTTAGTGGATAGTTTCACTATATTTCAATGTTATACTATAATTAATAAAATTAATATAAACTCTATTCAACAGTTATATATATTATAGTTTATATTAGAGGTTTATATTAATAACATCTATAAAATAATAAATTATAATAATAATAATAATACTATTAAATTATTGAATTTTGATATATGTACGATAGATATTGCTGTATATAATATTAGCCAATGTATTAACACGGTCTCGTGTTTTTTTCTTCGATGTTCAAACAAAATTGGGGACTACGAAGGGATTTTACCCTAGGGTTTACACCTCAAAATTTGAAGCCTAACGCTGATTGGCGGGAACTGTCATTGTTGTCGTCGTATTTGGTCCCATGTCTGCTGTATTCAAAACGGCCAACTGCCGAAAGAATTAAATAAATATTGAAATTGCAACTATTTCGCTTACGTTAACTTCAAACGGATAGCTGAAAACCAAGTGCAAAGTAAAACTAAGAAATGTCCACGCAAAATACTTTGGCGTTAACACAAACAGAGGCTGAAGCTCGGTTTGCGCTCCTGTTGAAACCAGTTCAAGAACTGACCAAAGAGCAATGGGCTGTGAACCTCTCAAACAACCTGGGCGAGTATCTTCAATTCTTACGCGATTTCTGCGTAACGACAGAAGGCAACTACAAGATGAACTTTGCACAAGCGGCGATGATTATTCAGAATTCGACGCAGCTCTATGGGAAGCGGATCGATCACCTCTGGTCGCTCATGAAAGAAATGCTAGATACCCTTCATAACCAAAAGTAATTGACACAATTTTATAAACTGATTCATTTTAACTGTTGTATTTCACCTCACAGAAAAGCCGGCACAGAAGAATCCGAGGGAACCGAAGATGGTGGAGCGTCGCAGAGACTTTCCCGCCAAATGTGCTGGGACACCACGAACCTCATCGAAAACATTGAAGTACCACTATTGAAGAAAAAGGCTGAGGATAGTACAGAGAGCACTGCATCCGCCAAGGTTAAATTCATTAACCTCGTACCCAAGGACGTCCTGAAGCTGGAAGACGCGGTCGCCAGTGCGAACCCACTCAAAGTGAAAGTTTTTAATCGCTTTGGGGACTTGCTGTGCTATTCCACAGATCTGCGCACGAACCTGCCGCTCAGCTCGGGCGATTGTCTACTGGGCATGATGAACGTCGGTTCCAGCACTTCAAACGCGTTTACATTCGGTATGCCATTGCGGACAAGAATATTTAATCATGGTTTTTTAAAAATAATTTCTTTTGGTTTCTAGTCGAGCCACAGGAAGCAAACGAAGACCACGTGCCCGTTGATTGTAATTTTGACGACAGTTTCTCGCGCCATGACGACGCCGGGGATCCCGACGAAGACAATTTCATTGCTGCTGGGCCTCAGAGCGATCCGAATTTTGGTAACACCACTAATATTTAACTGATTCTCAGTATTTGTCATTCTAACAATGGCTTACCTGTCTCATTGATTTAAAGAAAATGTCATCGAACGACACCGCTCAGCACCTTCATCGGCTACCGTCAATCCAGCAAAGATCTCGGCCGATCCCCGCGACATTTATGCAAATATAGATCCTTATGAGGAAGTCGGGCAGCGAAAGGAGACCAAACCCGGCAAACCTTACAAAGTGCCAATGCAGTTGGCCAAAGATGCCCGAGAGAACGGTGACAGCTGCAAGTCGTCCGTTTCTCTCGTAGACTACGAGGTGTTCAAGGAGATGTTCCGCAAAATAACCAAGTCGAGTTACGGTGGTCGGAAGCTTGTCGACGAATTCCGTGACGAATCTGTTCGCCAACAGCGAAGCCGCCTTGCCTTGCGGCGGGCAGTACGAAGTAACAAAAAAAAGTGAAAATCAAATATGGTTATTCACATTCTTTTTCTGACACAGACACTAGGAACATCCCTGTAGAAGAAAACAGCGACTCTGAAAGCGATTCTGAAAGTTCAAGGGGAGATAGATTACCCTCACCGACACCGGCCGGAGATGGTGAGTGACTAAGGCTGTAGAATCAAAGTCAAGTATGAAATCTGTTTTCATTGCATTAACGTGGATGACATCTTCTTAGATGACGTAGTTAACAACTACGGTGACAGCGACAACGTGTTCCAGAACTACGAGCATGGCCAATCGGATGCTGTACGCGAAAATCCCTTTGATTTACTGGAACGCCGCATGCAGGAATATATGGAGACGGCGCAGGTCAACTTAGATTTATAATTAAAATAAACAGGGATTAAACAATTTAGTTAAAGTAGTTATTTTAGCAGTTTCAATAACTCAGCTACGTTACAAGTCTCAAGCATATTTATATTTAATCTTATGTAATATTCAGTTTTGTGTAACACTAAATTTGAAACTCAACTTCTTAAGACTGATATTATTAATGTTAAATTTTACATTCAGATATTTCGACGGAAACCATATAGAATAAATCCTGTTTTTATTGTGTTTTTTTATAATAGGAAATGGCCCAATCTTCTGAAATGACGAAGCGGGTGGCCCAGTGGCACGACACCATCAAACCCAGGCTTGTGAGAGCGGAAAACAGGCGAGATTTCGATATTCACGAGTACGGTTCGAAAGTACTCGAGAGCTTCGGAAAAGACGCACCCTGTGGTAGCCAGGTTTCCTACAACGTCTGTTTACAAGGGCAAGAGAAAGAAGAAGTCGCTAGACTCTTCTTGGCCACTCTCCAACTGGTACTTTTTTCCCTATTGAAGTTAAATTGTAAAATTAATTAACCAACTCTTCAAAATAAACTAGATACTTATGTTGTGTATTTGATTATATAAATGATAGTTGATTGGCAATTAGATGATGAGTTGGTTAATTTGATTGGTCGGTAATTGATAGCCCTGTTACGTCGTGTATCGCTATAGATGTTCTGTATTAGTAACCCATCCTATGTTTGTTTTGACTGATTGACTAATATTACATCCTGTGTGATTTTGATCCTAGACGAATGCAGGAAACATCGACATCATCAAATTGAACGACCACGAGCTGGCCATCCACGAGGTCGAGCTGCGGCTGAAATCGAGAGACCGGCACCACGAGCAAATCGAAGAGTTCAGCGTGTAAATTTTACAACTGCCGAGGCCAATCTTTTTGTACTTGAGGAGACGAGCATTCAAATTGTCCTGTGTGGTTTTAACCTTTTTAAAAAAAAAACTCGAAATTTGTATTTTTGTTTTTTGTATCAATTGCTTTTTTAACATCATGCATCAGAACTTGTATAATTCATTATTTTCTGTTTAAAATATATTGGTTAGCCTATTATAACAGTGCAAATGGCTCACTAATTACGCCTTCAAACGTTTTGTTTACGCTACGAAAACGGCCGTCTTTTGTCGGACGCAAATACTGAGACGGGGATATTATCCGCTTTATGACCACTTTGGCTTGTGCAGTATGCAATCAACCGCTTTGTTGAAGTCACTATCATCAACTGGGATCAACACAGCCGGGGGAAAAAGCCACAAAGAGTAGCCGATTTCTTTGAAGAGGAAAAAAAAGCGGAAGTTCCTTCTTCGTGCCTTTCACTGGGCAAAACAAAAGAATCGGCTGTCGGTATCGATTCTTCTTTATTTCTATTCTTTTTTTTTACAAGTCGCTTCAAACACATCTGCGATCGTTCCAAAAAGACAGACTTAGGTCATTGGCTGGGGTGGTGAACACTTACAATAGATTTTTCCACAGTTCGATAAATTAATAAATACACAGTGAAAATAAACCCAGAGATGAATACGGAAGCATATGCCTTTAAGGAGAGGGTCTCAATATGTTTCGTATCAAAAAAAGCTTTAAGAACCTGACAATAAGTTATCTTGTTTTTTCTCTGTGGCATTCATTCCTTTTTTACGCTTTTCTCGGAAAATGCCGCAGCTAATTAGCATCCGCTTGTGTAACTAAATGGCTTTCCGAATAAAAGACACGCCTGAAGTGAAATATTGTTATTTTGGAGATTGCTAGATGCGATTCACTTTTCAGCGGTCCTTGAATGAACGATATTACTGCTGGGAAACCGAGCCTTTTGCGGCGCCACCGTATCTCAGATTGGGAAAAGGGAAACCTTATACTGATTATGTTTATGGAGACCTTGCGACGATAAATGTGACGCGGTTAATCAGTTATCTTATGTCGCTTGAAGATTCTGTCCTCCTTATAGGAACAGAACTCAGTACTTGATGGGATGCTGGGCTAACTTGTTTCAGAACCGAACGTGCTAAAAGGTAGGGACCTCAACTGACTTCATTATGATACCGAGCCCGAACTTTTATAACAAATACTTCATCGGTCAACCTCATCCTTCAGTTTGGAGTCATCACCCGTTAGCTTATCATTCCGTTTGGTCCGGTATGTGTCAGTTCGTTTAATTTGAATGACATTTTCTGAAAGTTTTATACTATAACTCGTAGGTGGACGACGTCTCGATTTTCACACGCCAATGGTCAGAAGTATCGACCGTTATTACCCGTCGAGAAGATGCAATTACTGTCCGCAGCATCGCAGAAATGATAAACGCGCAGTATTTGTACTGTTAGCGGCAGCTCTGCTTGCAGCTTTTCTGGGTACCAGTTACTTTAGAGGTACAATAGGCTCGGGAACAGTGTGTTCTGTCACTGTCACCCAAGTGGCGACTTTCACAACCGTGACACCAGTTACCCAGACGAATACCGTGACCTCTTCCAGTACAACAACTACCACCGTCGTGTCTATCACTACGAGCACAGTGAACAGTTATACTACAATTTCGTCGACGTCAATCATCGTTTTGACTATGGGGACGGTGGATACCATTACGACGCAGCTTCTTATCGTAGTGCAAGAAGTTTTCATCACCTGCACTAAACTTAACGTTCAGGTACTTGTAACTTGTTCCTTTAATTTTCAAGTACATACTTAAACTTGACTGATAAAATTGTAATTTTTCTAATTTTCAACAAATCTAGGTGAACCCAACCGACGTTCTAGAGCCAACCGCCCTAGTTACTGTAACCGCGCCGCAAGAACTGGTAACAGCGCCGAGAGATTCTCCGCGTAGTTTTTTTATAGAGCCGAGCTTCAACGCCAACATTTGAAAACCGCTCATGTACAAAGTGTAAGATGCTTGTCTAATCAAAATATCCGTATACCCTTTAATTCGTCGTTCATTCAGCACCGTTTTTTTTCGCTTTTTGCAGTGTGTAAATAATCTAGTGCGAAACCGAGAATACCAATACAGTTTTTCCGTAGAAAGTGATTCACACAAACTCTTCAATCACTTTACATTACAGTACGGTAAAGAATTAGTTACGCTTAATTAAACGCATCATGTACAGTCTAGGTTCTGAATGGTATGGAATTACTGTAATTTGTAACGTTCATGATTTGGCAACACTAAATGGTACGTTAAGTATTATTAGTTATTAGTTCTGCATTCATCAATTTCTACGTAAACTTGAGCAATAAGCAAACGATTTATCTCTCAGCTTACCCCCTTTTTTGGCATTAGACTTTACTGACAATGAATTACAAGTATGTACACGGAAGATGAGTAATAGTGAAGCACACGTATAATCTGTACATATAAATGTGTATATGTTACTTGTTCTTGTTCCAGTTCCAGCTGACCATAGTTCTAACTCAGTAGAGAATAAACTTACTTGACATGCCCAGCACTAACAGGTAAGTCAGAAAAATGTATAACGACAAAAATAGGATTTGGTTTTGGCCGCCTTAAGGCCCGCGACAAGTATAACGTACATTCAATAATAATAATGATACTATGATACAGTTATTCAAATAGTAATACATATGAATAGTAGAGTAACCCTAGCTTTTGCGATACACACTCTAGCTGCTTTCATAAACATCGTACTGTATATAAACCTAACTGCACATTGCTTCAGTGGTGTACTTTCCTCCGCGTGATAGTCGTATTCAAGAAAAGTTAAGAAACTATAACTATTACACTATAATGGAAAACATTTATAATATCCATGAGAACATTATTAGCCGCAATGAAGACGTAACCGCAATGAAGTTGTAACGTGTAATTACAGCAGGTTTGGACGTACCAAGTGATTTACATTTATAGTCTGCTATTCACATCTGAAGGGAAATCCAAGTTAGAGAGACGACGAAACTCGTTGACAGTTGCATAAAGAATAGAGAGAATCTTTATAGCGCCATTAAGGCATGTTCAAAGAGGTGCTACTAATGAGCTCTGGGGCACATTTCCCGGCGATTCGCTTTTAGCTCTTTGAAACATTCTCAGGTTATTTCACTTCTTTCCCTCAGATGGGCAAATCGACTGAGTAACTAGTGGAATCAACAACGTCTTAATAAAGATCTCCAAGAAATGAGCAAACTGGCGACTCTCGTTACATTCACACTACTGAGCGCCGTGAGTGGTTTCCGTAGTACGCAGCTTACAAACGGTGTCCGTGATCGTTCTTCGACGACGACCAATATTCACGGTTTGTTGTCATTTTCAATCAGTTCCATTCAAAATGTTAATCAGCCTTTGATTCGATACATGAGATCCGAGGGGTTCGCAAGTCTAAAAATCTTCGAACACTTCGGCCAAAAATCTCATAAAAATCTTTCAAAAAATCCCTGAAAATCTCCAAAATCTCTAAAAATCTCTAAAAATCTGGAAAAAATCCCAGAAATCTTTCAAAAAAATCCCAAAAATCTCTTAAAAATCTCCCAAAAATCTCAAAAATCTCGAAAAAATCTTCAAAGATTTAAATCTCGAACACATTTCCGTGAACTTGCGAACCCCTCGATGAGATCTTCTTTCTAGTAGATGGTTTCCAGTTCTTATCGTTTATTGCTAAGAATGCTGTCTACTAGTCTAAGCCTATAAGACCTAGTTTAGAAACTCAGTTGATATGTCTCGCTATTTATTCGTCTTCCCCATGGTCTGTAGCCTTTGATTATAACTGTCTTTAGAAGCACAGTCGAAGTACAGTCTAGGATTCTGAATGGCGGTCAATTAAGGTAACTTGCTGACCTTTTAGGATTTCATTTTGCCAAAAACTAACCAACCGGTTATTATTTAACTTCAAGGTTATATTACTGACTATTGTTGCTACATGCAGAGTTTTGTTGATATCATATTTTTGAAAATGTAAAAGTAACAAGCACTTAATTTCAGCCCAGCAAGAATACTGATACATATATAGAGAGATATGATACATACCTATAATCTAAATAGGAAAGAGTAAACACCGCATTCTTAAAAAATATTCCGAGTTATTATTTGATGCTATCGAACTCAACAGACTGTTGCGTCGCGTTTTAATTTCTTCTGATGATCTTGTAAAGGTTTCGAAGAGAACAGAGGCCTGCAATCGACGCTGTTACCGGCGGGAAATACAAAATCCGTCCGAGAGAGAAGGAGCTACCCAAACAGCTGCCTGCAATGTCCCATCGAGATCAAAACTGACTCGAATAATAACCTGGCTCTTCCCTTACTCGCCTTGCTACTTAGTAACTACTTAACCTCGTATCAGAGTTTAGCTGCTTCATGCACGCTGACGCAAACGGCGACGGTCTTTTCAACCACGACTGTAGCTCAAGCAACAACTCTGACATCGTTGACAACAACGACAGTAACCGTTGCGAGTACGCAGACCTCGACATCCACAGATACAACAACAGTAGTGCAAACGCTGACGTCAAACATATTTTCAAGCCTCACTGTGTTTTCGACATTCTTCGTCACTGTCACTTCAGTGTCATCGGTGACGGTAACCACCACTTCAACCGTGCCGGCGAATAACTGTCCAAATTTTAAAACTATCAATGTGCAGGTAAATTCAGTAACTAAATGACCTTGCTTTGTTATTAAAGAATCTGGCATCGTTTTAGGCAATACTGGAAAATAGGCTGCTGGAAAGCAGCATCGAAATCTCGAATGCAATTTCACCATCGTCGACCAGGATCCTATCGTCAATCAAGGATCCATAGCCTCATTTAACGTGTACGTCTTCAATTGCACCCTTAACACGAAGTTCATTAAATAAACCTGGAAGTATTGATTTAACCTGAGCGGTTTCACATGACATCTACATGTCATTTACCATTTAATTTTTACTAAGATTTACTTTAATTTGGTACAGCCGTCATTATTACTATCATTATAAACAAATTGTTTTATAATGACAGAAACCAATGCCCAAATTAAGTATATGTCTCCCAAATGCACAAGTCCTTTACATCTTCAATTCTGTTCCATCTATACATTCTAACTTCAATTCCTTATATCATTATAAATCTATTTCAATTACACAGTTAGACTGGTTAAAAATAACATTTAGTTTGATCAAGCATGCTGTGTGTTAAACGAAACGGGTTATATTGTATCTCGTGAAAGTGATAGTGGAAACACCATAGTAACTATACTTATACTTACACAACAGAAGAAGAGCAGCTTATTGCTTATAGCATAAGTAGGAATATGCTTACAACATTATGAGGCTTAATTAGTGGTCGATCCAACTTCCAGGTAGAATATGGGGATGGCTCGAGAGTTTAATTCCGGTGTTTTGATTCGGGTCGTTGTTCTTTCCTACAAAGCGATAATGTTTGCGGTTTGTGAAGCTTTAAGCGTAAATTCTTTAGGATCCCTTCTTCATTGCACCGGCAGACTTGGAGGAAGATAGCCATGAACAGCAAAGTGCAACGTTGTCTTGTAACATTTTGGTTGCTGCTTATTCAAGTTGCTCACGATGTAACAACTTTGCAAGGTATCGTTTGTTTCAATATCAGTAGCTTTCAAGTCAAATAGTTGAAATAATTAAGACAAGGGTCGCAACATTAGTACAAGAATATACTACATTAAGAATTATGGGGGTTCTCATTAAATTAACGAATCTGTGCAGTTCTCAGTCAATTTTTTAAGAGTGGAGAAAAATTAGGGCAATTAGTTACTAGATTTGATTCAATTGTACCTGTTATTGTCAAAACACGATTTAGTTATTTGGTTGTTCTCCTACATTAACCAAGGTATACGTAATGTTCAATTTGCAATATATAATTTCCTTTCCAGGCGATGTCATCAACAGTTATAGCGAACCAAAGGATCTAATACGTAGAGATCTACTAGGCTCCGATTACTCCATGTTTGGTGCACGTAGCAGTTGTAAAACGAGCGGATGCTGCGGGCAGAAAGTTGACAACTTACGCAAGGAATGCGCCATTGTGGTACCCTTCATAGCAGCGCTACTTTCTTACGTTTTCGCCTATGGAATATCCAAGTACGTCAGTAGCACTACCACGTGTTCTGCTACAGTCACTACGAGTAAAACATTGGCCATGATACAGTTCACTACTCTTACCGGAACTCTGACAAGAACGACCTCGGTTCCTCAAATCGTAACAACAACCGCCACTTCAACGGTTTACTCGCCTTCTTTGATGTTTGACACGGCAACGGTCACAAACACTTTGACGACCACTCCAACGTACTATGATGTGGCCACAGTGATGAAAGATGAAATGGTAGATGTAACTTTTGTTACATGCATGATCGGGCGCAGATCCTTAAAGGTATATACAATTTCCCTTGTCATTTTGCTATTAGACTATTTTGTATTAAAACACTAGTTTGTACGTAACCTGGCAGTTTCATACTTCACGTATTGTACTTGTAACATAACTATGTTCTTTAGAAATAGCTGCGTTTTTCCCTTATAGGATTACGATGATCTCCTTGAGGAAGGCGATACAACAAGCGATAACAGCAACACAGCAGAGAACTCGACAGCAAATGTATGGAACAGTGAAGCGTTTCGAATCGTCAACGTAGACCCAAGTTTTCACGATATTTTGGATCGCTACGAATCAAAAGACGAAACGGATTTAGATTCCGAATAGTCTTTAAACGAATCCTCCGAGATCGTCTAGTTAGCCTTTGTTAAAAAAAATATATGTATACTTCATTCTTGGGAAATTTCAAATATATGCGACTGTGGCAGTTAACCCATGTTTCTTGTTATTATCTTAAATTGTATCCCTCTTCCTCTAAGGAGAACATTTGTAACTGTTCGGTTTTTGCAACATTACACGACAATATCACAACATGAGTATTATTTCAGGTGTTAGTGAGTATTAGGAACATGATTCTTAATATTGATAGTACTTGCAACAATAAGTGACCAATTGCATTTGTATTATTAAACTTTAGAACGTGTACGAGCTGGTTTGGTTTATGCTTCAGTGTATGGCCTATCGCAACATTGATCAATGCGTCGTATATGAAGCAACGTATCACAAGTATATCAGCCATCATCGTCATCAAAAGGTTAATATTCATACGAATACATAAGTAACGAACATTTGGAATGATATGGGAATGGCAGTCCTTAATGCTTTGGACATAATGCTGCAACGACATGAGCACCAAGTAGCATTTCCACTTAGCGCGATAACTGATCCACATATTCAATTGCTTCATTACTCTCAACTGAGTCTAGCCTAAAATCAACATATTCTTGTATTTAATATTTTTTGCGTTACAATTTATTCGATTATATTTCATTAGATGTTAAACGAAAGTTAAATGATATTTTTTTCTATTGCACTACTTTTGCCCTGTTAAAACTCTTAGGAATCTTAGAACTTGAATTACTGAACAAATACACATTTTATTTTAAGGATTTGCAACCGCAGAAAAGTGCACAGCTGTGTACACAATAATGCTTTACAGAAATACAGAATCACGAACGTCAGCTAAACTATACACCCACGATCCTTCAGTGTTAGCATATAACATAAAAAGAGCATATCGCTGTTTGTGTATCAGGCTTGGATACGTTTCGTATACACGTGTCAACGAACTGTAATATCATCAAGTTTTACTCGATAACCACCTGTACAGCCATACTGTACCAAGTGCTGGCTATGCTTTTCACATTGTTCCAGGAAGTTGTGGTTTCGGTGACTTAAGCGAGAACCTTCAACAGTCTTCTCTTCATTGCGCTGACGAACTTTGAAGAAACAAGCATGAAGAGTGCAGAACAGTATCGTATACTCTTTAGTTTCTTAATTATTCAGTTAAGTAAGGAGGTGTTATCTTTAACATGCGACAAGTCTGCTGCTGTTCTTCAAGGTATTTACTTAACGCTAATTTGGTTTTGAAGGTTTTCAATTTACAAACGCGTATCTTCTACTAGAACATGCCGTGAAACTCTTTGCACGGGTTTCCAGTAAGTTGAACGTATTACCTCAGGTTAATTGTAAAAAAGTGCTAACGTATGGAAATGAAACGTTAAACGAAATTAAGCAGCCATCGTACGTTAATATTTCACGTATTATCTTGTTACAGAAGATGCTGTTGGCCAGCACATACATAACTTGGTACCGAGAAACCTTCCAGATCCAGATTATGGAGCCGTGTATCCGGTGGGTAGCAACTGCAGGATGACCGGATGCTGCGGCAGGAAGATCGATTCGTTAAGAAAAGAATGCGCAGTTGTTATCCCCTTTGTGGCAGCTTTGCTCTCGTACATGCTGGGATACGGCGTATCGAAATACATCTCGGGAAGCGCCAGCACTTGTTCCTCCACAGTGACCACTAGCAAGACACTAGTTATGGTTCAGTTCACAACGTCTACTGGCACTATCACAGATTCGACTACCTTCAACAGAATTACTTTTACTACCGCACTTTCGACTGTATACACCCCATCCGTTGTATTCACCACTAGCGTCGTTACAAATGTTGTAGTATCCACTCCAACGTCCTATACGCTGATTTCGTCAACAGTGAGAGTACCCGTTCCTGTGACTTCCATCATATGCAAAGGTCGTCGTAGGTCCGTTATGGTAAAAAAACTTCAGTTTGACATTTCTTTTTCATAATACGCGCTTAAAACCAGTACATTATATATTGCTTAAAACATACCACAAAACACAGTATTCGTTTCCTACGTTCTGTTTCTCTAATTCCTTCTAACAGGTAACAGGTAGGTGTGAAGTTTCACCAACTAATCTGTTTGCTTATTTTCAGTTTACATTTTTGAGTGTTCCAGTAAGACTATTCCTGGCAAAGTTCTGCAAGTTGGATTCACTGAATATTTTCGTTTTTTTTTCTCAGGAAAATGATGGTTATGAGGATGATGGAATGGAATACACTTCCACTAATGATTCCAGCAGTATCGTTAAGCCTACCATGCGCGAAGAAGCTTCA
The DNA here is from genome assembly GCA_022114935.1 of Leptestheria dahalacensis. Classification (NCBI taxonomy): domain Eukaryota; kingdom Metazoa; phylum Arthropoda; class Branchiopoda; order Diplostraca; family Leptestheriidae; genus Leptestheria; species Leptestheria dahalacensis. The sequence continues at coordinate 13,367 of JAIQCU010001998.1, forward strand.
TTTACCCTCAGCGTAGATCCAGTTGTTACGTTTGCCCAATTGCCAAGTACACATTCAACGCTGGCTTCCTCTGTACTCAGTTCTTATACGCAGAGCGACGGTAGCCATGATTAAAACAGCGCGTTTTTCAAGCTTGTTCGTCTGGAACAAGTGTTAAGATGTAAGACTGAGATATAGTTAACCGTAAGAAAGGCCAAGCATTTGTGTAAGGTGTGCTATTCGGAAACGTGAATAAACGACTGCATTTCAATGACTGCATGTGTCTTTGTTTTCTAAACAGATTTTTTCTACAAGTTATATTTTGTCCTGAAAATGTTTTCAGATATTGTAAACTGTTTACAATATGTAAAGAACGAATTCGAAGTAAAGTTTAAAGTGCTATTCTCAAAGCTTTTCCAGACAATCTTTTCCTTGTTTAACTTGGTGGCCAAATGCCCTTAGAAAGAATGAAATAAGAAGAAATTCCCAAGAGCTTACAAATAAACCTGAAAACATACGAAGAGAAACTGATTTTACATAGTTCAAGTATATGCACATACTTGTATTATGTTTATTATAGTATGTACACATATAAAATGCAATTATAATATACACCCATACATATACTTGTACGGTTATGTACACAAAATACATGTACTTGTCATATTTTTTTCTGCAATCAGACTTATGAAGCTCAACCATTGTTGTCATTTACCATATAGAAACCTTCTGATAATTTTATAATTTTACCATGAATCATCAACTCATGTTAAGTTCGTTTGAAACAATATTTTGAGGACGTAAAGCGCATGTTCACTGTACAATATTTAGGTTTCCTTGCTTTTTTGCTTCACGTTATACGCCTGGCGAGTATGATGTAATCGTTAAGGAATACCGGTATTTCCTTTGAAAACTATTCGCTAGGCGGAAATCGATAAATGATTCGGTGGGGGAAAATAGCTGCTGTGTTCATCAATAAGCCTTACCGATCCGGCCGTCCCTGATTGGTGCAG
>JAIQCU010001999.1:0-14127 GCA_022114935.1 Leptestheria dahalacensis
AGAGGAGACACCCTCGCGAGAATAACAAATGATTGAATTCATAAACATAAGTGCTCGGGGTTTCATCTCTATTGCATGTTATGCCCCCTGTACTCTCGACCCTGTTCCATGAGATGAAAAATAAATAAATAAATCAGCCCTAAATAGAAACAACGTGTAGAGAAACGGAGATGAATGAATCATCCTTAAATAAGTATTTGAAAAAAAGAGAGATGAATGGCCCTGTGATGGAAAACAGCCGGTTATATGATATTAAATGTTATTAGTGTTAATTAAGTACAGAATACAACAACTGTTATTGCATGCGTATAAAAAGTAACACTATCACATTGAGTTAACATGATAAGACATAAGAGCGTACAGCTGCCACATCAATCAAACCTTCATTTACATAATCTATCGATTGTAAAATATACATTTCGATAGGAATTTCTCGTCTTTCCCCTTTTTTCCCCTCCCTATGCTATCTCTCGTTTCAGTCGTTCGACTTGCGAGTCCGGTAGCATAGTTAGAATGCCTCGCACGATAGGCTGACAGTTGACAGAAGACACGGATTTTTATAGCCGTGCTCGGTTTGCTTTATATCCCCGTGTCGACCAGAAACATGACCGCGCGTCCATAAAAGCTGGACAGTCAATGAAACTTTAACTGATTGGCCCGTTACCCCCAAGAACCCGTCCACACTCCCCACCTCCCTCCTTTTACGTAATTACCATAGCCACATTCCTTGAGCTGCAAGAACAGGAAAAAATTACACTTTGATCGACCTTGATTACTTGCAATTGACAAGTGATTTAGTCTCTGCTTTTCTGGATGGTCGCCAAGTCGACGAAAAAAAACAAGTATTCGTTTAAGGATATAGTTAGTTTTAAAATTAAAATTAAATCAGTTTGACATAGCTGGGTCGTCGCTATAGAGCCAATAAGAAAATTTGACTATTCATTAAATTATGCGAATATTATGGCAGTTGTATAGGTTTGCATATCAGAATCCTGGGAGGATTTAATATTTCTGATGTCTGCTATCTGTATCTATCTATATATATCTATCTATCCATCCATCCATCCATATATTTATCTATCTATCTATCTATCTACTAGCTATTTATCTATCTCTCTATCTCTCAACCTATCCATCCATCTGTCTATCTATCTATTATCTATCTGTCTATCCATCCATCTATCCATCTATCTATCCATCTATCCATGTATCTATCTATCCATCTATTTATCCATCCATCTATCTATCTATCTATCTATCTATCTATCTATCTATCTACTATCTATTTATCTATCTCTCTATCTCTCAATCTATCCATCCATCTATCTATCTATCTATTATCTATCTGTCTATCCATCCATCTATCCATCTATCTATCCATCTATCCATGTATCTATCTATCCATCTATTTATCCATCCATCTATCTATCTATCTATCTATCCGTCTATCCATGTATCTATCTATCCATCTATCTATCCATCCATTTATCCATCTATCTATGGAATAGTTGAAGTATGCGCCTCATATAGATTCAAGACTGTCACTTCCTGAGATCAGAGCTTAACTTACTGAAATTATTAAGTCTGTTTTATTAAGTGCCCTGAATTTATTATAAATTCAGGGCACTTAATAATATACCAATACAGTGTAATTAAACTATTAATGCAGCGTATTAAATTATTAAGTCTGAAATTTTTTAGTAACACTGTCTTACCGATCACCTCTCCCAAATTCAACATCCAATCCAGGTGTCCGTTAACGAAGATCGACCGTTATACATACATCTAAAGAGAGGTTGTAGTCTGAGGGTTAAGGGGGGGGGTTGGGCGATAGTCGAATGGTTTAAGAATGCGCCTCATATATCGGCGCTGAGTTATTGGCTATTGTCACTTGTTTTGCGTGACAAAAGTCAGAGTTGGACCTCCTGGGGCGTTGGATACAGGATCCAATGACGGGGACAAAAATGGCTAGGTCGTCGTCAGCTTCGAGGGGCCGCCCAAGCTGATGCCCCTTGTCTCTCTCTCTCTTTCTCCCATTTCTATTTCTGTTTTATTCCTTAGACTTTTGTTTTTACTCCCCGTCCCTTCCTTTTGGCAAGTTGCATCGATAAATTATCGATAGATTACTATCTACTTTCCTCTCCATAAAAATTGGTGGCTGATTCAAGTGGTCGATAGCCGTTGACTTTTCGTGTCCGTTCGCTTGTCCGCTGTCCCCAAAGCCTTGTTCCTCAAGTCAACCGCCATATTTCTTCCTCCCAGATTCTTTATGTACACATTCTTCGACGACTCGTGTCAACGACTCGACTCTTGTTTCAGTAACAGTTTTAGATAAGAAAGACCCAGTCGACTATCCGGAAAAGGCGAAAATATAACCAGAGGTTTCCGGCTAAAATCGAGTTGGATTTGAGGATTTGAACTTAATTTTGTTAAGATAAAAGTTTTAATAATGTTAAAGTTATCGCTGTTGGGGTATAACACAGATAAGAAATTCGCGCGCTGGGATGTTGAAAATCGTCCAGTTTAACCCCCGGTACACCTGGAACATTCCCGAGACACATACTCGGTAAAAATTACCCTCTTGGCCTAAATTAATGACCTCCTATTCAGCGGAGCCCTCAAAATAACTTCGCGCTGAAAAATGTCTCCACAAGCCTTTGGAATTCCTTCTCGTCGATGACAACCAAGATTTCGAACCGCTTTTTTCCCCTGTATTTGTCTTTCTTGATTGTTTTTCTTAAACCAGGAAAATCGAGAGTTTCGCACATTATTGGAAAAGCCAAAGTAAGAACGAACCGCTTTCTTTACAAAAAGTTGTCAACGAATGGGCCTACAAAGCAACATATCAATCATACTACATTAAAAGTGGGTAATGTAAGGAAAATATTCGATTTGAAACTAAACCTTGAATTTGGGATTAAAATATTAAGCACACATCTCAAGTTTTATCATGTTATGAATTCAGTATTCATGTGTTGACTTCACAATCAAAATTCTTCACCAACAATGACGTTTAACAAAACAATTCTAAAAGGAACAATGTATAGCGAAAACTGGCAACGTTGGAATCCCATGCGCAGACTAGCAGACGACATCAAAAGAAAACAGAGATGGCGGCTCTGGAGGGGGGGGTTGAGGGGAAACAAACACCCCGGGGGACGCCAAGAGGTGCGAATGCTGCGTGAGAGTTCATAAAAGCACGCATACAGTCGGTGTGGGGTAATAAATAGAACCGTGGTGCTGGCTACTGGGTGCAGCTTGAAAAGGCATTGCTACCGTGTCTCCACTATGGAAATACCAAAAGAGAAAGAGAGAGAGATAGATAGATAGCTACAGATTGAGAAGAAGAAGAGGAGCCCTATTGGACAACTTGGGGGCCAAAAGTGCGGCTATCGTGCCATGTGTTCGTTGATATCGCCTACTGTTGGTTATTTACAAGTGGCATATATGGCTGAAATGTTGTTGCCAACCAACTACTGTGCTGGCTGCTGGTTAGGTGCTAGGCTGCCATGGTGCGTGGAAGCTGCTGCGATGCATGATCCCACTCAATGTCAACTGGCCTTTTCAATGGGACGCTCACGAAACGCCTTATTTATGAGTCAACCACTCCGGGCTCAATAAACGACCGCCGTTTTCTTCTCAAATACCATCCCTAAATATACATTCAACCTTGCCGTCATAATTTCCTCTTCTTTTTCTGCGTGGCTCTTATAGTACACGTAGATGTTTCCTTTTCAGAAAAACGAACAGCGAACTTTGATTCAGAGTCCAACCTTGCATCGGAAAGAATCCAATAAATTGTAACATACATTTCACTATTAATTTAGCTAGAGTTCAAAGTTTGGTGCAGGGAGATACAAGTGTAGTTCCGAAACTGATCCAAAGAGCGCCGGTCGCCATTTGTAAATCCTGTAGGCTAAATTTGGAAAAATACGAACCCTTAGTGGGCACATTTGTAAGGATATCGATACAAGATTGCCAGTCTAGTTAAATTACATACAGTTTAAGCCACTGAAAGAGGCTAACTTAAAAGGTTCCAGGGTCGTCTGCTACTGATTGCAACGTGTATACGCGTACCATGCGGCGTTGTCAGTTTTTGATTTACGATCGTTGCGTTACTAAGAGAATTGTTAGATCCCTTATCTAAATTACTGTGTATCCTTCTGATTACCTCAATTCCTTTTAATTCAAAAGATTGTAAAACGCGGTTTAGGTTTTAAAGAGGAAACTTATGAAGAATCTTGAAAATTGGCTTTAAAGTGAATTTTTTCGCTTGTTATAGTTTCGTGTTAGTTGCCACGTTAAATTGCATTTAGTTCAAGTCATTGAAACAAGAGCTTCCTGAAAAAGGCGTCTGCTACTGATTGCAGCGCGTACACGCGCACCATGCGGCGTTGCCAGTTTTTGATAAACAATTTTTTAAATTCTCAATGTAAATTGTTTTCGAAATTACTTTTTTCTACTAGTACTTCAAAGATTTGTTAAATGGAGAATGAGACACGAATCTTTTAAAAAAAATTCGCTATAAGGCCATATTGCAAAAGACATAAAGCTTGAAGGAAATACCACCTGATAGAGAGTACGGGGGAAAAAATGAAATGTGGGAGACAGGTGAAAGGGCTCTTGATTGGCGCATATTGAAGATACACCGTCCTTGACTTGGCAAAGCTACAAAAGAAAAATCTCAAAAGATTAAAAACTAAATAAAATAAAAGTGTAATCCCCCCCTCCTTTTTCGATGTTGGTTGCTTTCTGATGTAGCTCTCTCTCTCTCTCTCTCTCTTTCGCCTTCTGTGCAAGGGTTTTTCAAAAGCGGCGATTTATTGATAACCCACGGCTTTTCAAGAGGAACAAACAAAAAAGGAAAAGAGATTTTTAAAAAAAATTAGAAAAGGGAATAGAAAATGTATACCAAAATATAAAAAAAAGAGAGGAGAGACACACAGAGTAAATAAATGAAAAGCCATCTGCTTTGGCTACACTTCTTTGATTGCTTGATAAATTGCTTCGGGAAGGAATATACGCGCACCTTATTACCAGGTGCTAAATTAACCGAAAGGAGTTTTCTGCTGCCTCTTTCCAGCGCGTAACATATGGGAATCACATCCTTTTTTCCGGGTTTAACAAAAAATTATATATTACCAAAAAAATCTTATTATTACTACGTCGGGGAACAGACTGGGAAATCTGAAATAATGAAAAAATAGGAGCGATTAAAAATAAAATATTGTCTTTTTTCATTCCCATCCAACCGAGCTTGACTAATCCGGCACACTGAGAAACCCTTTATTCGCCAGCAAACTTTCTCTATGACCAAACAACATCAAATAGAACAGAGTTCACTCGACGCCGCCAATAAAGGTCTAATTAACGGATAACCACGCTTTTTCAACAAACTGCTCTTAATTCACATCATACCCTCACGATTATGACCGGTTCATCTCATCAACCCTATATATTAAAGTCTAATTTCACTAACTTAAATTTTTCATACCTGCGTCGTTTTAAGTGTCGAGTTAGTTAGGCCGACCGCAGTTTAGTAGAACCTCCTGACGGCAACAGCGCAACTGCGGCCAATACGTGAACTACAGACATGTCTTCAACTTGTAGTTGGTTTCTATATTGCGCCGAGTAATTCAATTACTACTTTAATTATACCGAAACAGATTTTTGTACAATTTTTCGTTTTCTCAATCTAATCAAACTGCGCTTAATTCAGCTAAATATTTCACGTCATCGATAGTTTTACTATTCGGAAGTGGCGCCACTGCGGCCGTGTTGGAAACTAAACTGAGGCGAAATATACGAGTATGTTTTAACAGGAAATACCAGTTTTTTTCTTATACTTATACGTACTGAACTTCCTTCTACATGATGATGCATTGGCCCCGTTTGGGTGAAAGGGAGGGCTGGGGAGCGGGGGGACTTTATTTCTGGNAGAATATCTTATACAAAACGTCAAGGAGGGCAGAGGTCAACACTCTTCAACCCAAAATCAAGGCATGTCAGTTTTTTCCCCATTCTACGTTTCAAGTTCTTCCAGGCAGGAACATAGTTATATGTATAAGAAATAGAAAGGAAAAAAAACGGTACAGACGAGGATAATGAATGTGAACTCAACCCCTCCCGAAGCAAATAACTTGAATGCCTTAGATTATTCACAAGCCATCACACGGGGGCAACCAAATCTATACAACATGCGAAACATCAAGTCTTGACTCGGGATTCTTTCTACTGACACGGAATCGTATTGTAGCCTCGACTGTAACACCACAATAGCGTATTTGAATCTCCAGTGGCGCAGATGTCGATGCACTCAAAATGGCGGACTGAAGATTTCGAAGGTTTGGCTGTAAAAGATGCGAGTTGTTGTCGGGGGTAGCTGATTTGTAAAAACGACTCGATTAAAGTCGGTTTGGCTAAAACTGAGTCGGAGGGCACGTGAATCGAGTCGACATAGCGATATCCTTATGTAAGATCCGACTTGATTAGGAAGTCGTCTATGCATGTTGAGATTCAAGTCGGAAGTCGTAAAGATAGATTGGAATCTCTAATATCAAGTTATCGACTTTTTGTTTGTAAAAAAGTCGACCCTAAATCGGAATTGAAACGTCCTCAACTCGTTAGAGTTGAATCGGAAATTACTGAATCAAGTCGTCATGTCAAGTCGGTATGAAGAAGCTTTTTTTTAGAAGAACAACCCGGAAGTCGAGATAGTCTATACAAACTACGAGATACGATAGATTTTCTAGAATTTATAGAGTCGGTATAACTAGTGTAACGTCGTTCTATTAGATAGTTCAGCATAATAAGGATTAAGTACTTCAAAACCGTTATAAAGTTCAAATCGCCTTGATTACAGATTAGTAATTATACTAATCTCAATTAAGCAATATTAAGACTAGTTCTAAAGGCAACTGGAAACTAAGCTGTTCACTTAGTAAGTGAATTCAGTCACGAGTTCCATTATTCAAACAATGTATCACAAGTGCCAAGGTCATTTGGTTTCAATAGGTTACAGATTCATAGATAAAGGTCGCAGAGGTCATCAGAGTTCAGCAGCGAGCGCGTCAGGGTAGTCCTCCTATTCAAGTCTGTACATAGAATTCATATCTACTCTAAACTAGACTAGTAAATAGTTAATATGCGACTGTTAGATAGCAACTGTTATATAATACAGTGGTTTCTATAGGTTACAGATTTCCTAGTTCATAAAGGTCACAGATGAGGTCATCAGGATGTAAAAGGCGTTCAGATACTCTGCTATCTTACTCTATATATACAAAATATTTGTAAACTACTATCTATCTATCTATCTATTTGTCTATACGTCTGTCTGTCTCTGTTTGTCTACCTGTCTATCTATCTATCTATGTACCTATCTGTCATCTGTCTATCTATCTGTCATCTATCTATCTATCTATCTATCTATCCTGTCTATCTATCTATCCTGTCTATCTATCTATCTATCTATCTATCTATCTATCTATCTATCTATCTATCTATCTATCTATCTAACTATCTATCCTTTCTATCTATCTATCTATGTACCTATCTGTCATCTGTCTATCTACCTGTCATCTATCTATCTATCTATCTATCTATCTATCCATCCATCTATCTATCCATCTATCTATCTATCCTGTCTATCTATCTATCTATCTATCTATCTATCCTGTCTATCTATCTATCCTGTCTATCTATCTATCTATCTATCTATGTACCTATCTGTCATCTACCTACCTATCTTTCTACCTGTTTATCTATCTGTCTGTGTCTGTCCGCCTATCTATCTATCTCTCTGTTTATCTATCTATCTACCTATCGACAATACGCAATAAGAGACTGCAATTACTATTATATGGCCTGTTCCGAAATAGAGTGGTTTCGACAGGTTACTGATTTCCTATCGTTCATAAAAGATCCACAGAGGTCATACGTTCATGAGAATTCAAAAGCGAGCGTTAAGAGAGATTCTACCTGCGAGCCCATCGGGCAGGTTTCCTCTAGGACAAAAGTCGATGGATAAGCCAAGTGTGACTCGGCGCGGCGCGGCTGTGAAGTTTCGCTTAATCGCTCAGCAGAGTGACACTTGTCGCGCGCGACACCGACACTGAGCCGCGCGGCGACAAAAACCCCACCATGTGACACCCAACTCGTTGATGCGCAACGAAACAACGTGGCACATTCAATATTAGACATCTCTTCAAAATGCACATTCTTGAGGCCATTATAAGCCTGGTCGATCTTTTCCCTTTTACAAGTTGGATGTTGAGGTTTCTCAACTGTACAAGTTGTGGGGCCGCCATAGTCGAGTCGAAAATGGAAAAGAAGACCCACGGAAGGGCCGCTTAATGCAGAGGACAAAATAACATTACAAATATCAATAAGGTATAACTCAGGCTGCTATATGAGCTTTTATGCTCATTACTTTACTATACGAGATACATAACGATAGTTTATTGTAATATATTATATAATATACGTAACATAATAACATAACAGGTGGATCCCCGTGTCCATCAGTAAAGGTACAGTCCAAACTCCCATCAAGCGTTCTGAAAGGAGGGAACTTGTGATAATTTCAAAACTTTGGAATTTTATTTCGACGAAACTAATGAGCCGATTTTAACGAAACTTTCAGGGTACATTAAGGACTACTACATCTGCAACGAGTATTTTTTGGGTGGCTCTACCTTTGATAGCGTGGACGTAGTAACGAGTCAACTTTTTCCCCAGCAAGAGCTCCTTCTATTGACTGTACCCGAATCTGCTAGTCTCAAGTCTCTCAGTATTATAGGAAACCTTGGGTGGGGGCAGGTAATATGCTTCTTAGTGAGAATGGTTTAGTGTATTCTCTGGTGTTAATGAGAGAAACAAGAGAAAGACAGAGAGAAGCAAAAAGGGAGGAAAGTTAGTTTACTGCTTCCTTTGCACCGTCATCAAGATGCTGTTGTGATAGCCACACAAAAGGAGAATAAATCGAATGCAATATAAATAAAAGACGATCACTGACACACGGTGAAATACTCAAGGGCTTTGCTGCAGTCAACTGTATATACACAAGCTTCGTTACAGCGGACGACCGAATCTGTCGATTCTTGCCTACAACGAACCGACCGGATTGATTCGACGGTGATTCTCGCCCTCTCTCGTACACGTTCCCAAGGTCATGAAGTCGGAATTAGTGCTTGTCCGTTACAGATCTCGGTGTCCGTTATGTGGGATACAGAGAGATCGGTTGTTTCTTTTCTGGCCTTCTATTTGCGCCAGATTTCTTTAGGGAATCAGAGCAATTCCCCGATGCAAGAGTCGGTTGCAGGTCCTGATATAAGCTTCTACTGTTACTGCACAGAGCAGGGGAAAAAAAAGGTCAAACGAGGTCATTGCAGAAGCTTTTGACCAATGCACTTGCCATTAGCATCACCTCTTCGTGACCTGAATCAGCAATCGAATGCGATTTCCCTGGGGGCCGCCTGACTCGAGGAGATCTATCGAAAATCAGATACTTTTTCTTTTACCTACATCAAACGCCACGAGACTGTTTCTTCTGTCAAAGGCGATATTCAGCAATACATCACTGTACTACTACTGCACTATTACGACGTAACTTGTACTATATAGATATCAATTCTTACAGTAATTATGCATGCTATATGTATGTATTCATTACCATTGCCATGAACTGTACGTTTTGCGGTACATAATAGATACATATACGAATAAATTACTATATGCATGTTTAACATGAGGGATGCAAGTATACTGAAACTACTGATTTCATATATGTAAGCATCGAATGGTACTTTGTATTACAACCTTTGCATAAAGTATATGTACTAAACCGTTATACCATCGACTGTTACTGAGACAGGTAGACTACTGAATCGTTATGTAAACTGCTAAATATCTGGCTTAGATATACTGAAACTATCAGGTTAATACTATTAACTTCATATATGCTATATACGTTACACACGCTGTATAAACTATATAACAATACGTGTATATACTATGAAATTACTATGTAAACCATTCAAGATAGGTTAACATAAGCGATATAAACATACTGAAAGTAACATAGATCAATACTACTAACTTCATATATACTATATACGTTACACACGCTGTTACTATAGCCATACACTAGTTGTAAACTATTCAAACTACTAGTGATATAAATATACTGGAACTATCGTAGATTAAAACTACTACCGTCATGGATATACACTATTACTATTGCCACCGACTGATACTATACAGTACACGCTAGCTACATAGAATATACAATACTTACATATACTATGAAACTACTATGTAAATCATCAAAGATATGTTTAACATAATTGATATGAATATACTGAAACTATCACAGGTTAATACTACTTAACTTCATATATACTAATACACGATCATTACTATATCTATCAGCGACTGATCCTATATATTGTACTTTTGCTGCCTCATTAGCAAGTACTATACTTACTACTACTACTACGATATTATCTCTGCAATTCACGTTCATTTCTTCACGTTCACTTGTGTATGTATATCTCCAAGATGAAGAAGTCACAGCCCGGTATGCGTAACCAGCTGGGTTAATATTACTACTGCTGTCATCGACTGATACTTTGTATTGCAACAAACTCTTGTAAGCATGCATACAGTACATATACATGGGAACCAGACTGAAGATATCTGTTAAACATAAGTAATATAGTAGCTATTAGTGTAATATACTTTGTATAGATTGATTATACGCACTTATATTACATCTTTAAGGATAGTTGAAGTAGTAAACGCCGCGTATGACTGTAGTTGGATATCTAGTTCACAATAGACGGTGTTTTTGATTGCAAGTCGGGGGCCAGAGCTCAAATAAACTGGCGATAAAAGAGTGAAGAGAAAACAAGGGAGCTGCCGCAATCAGTGCGGATGATTTTTTGTTTGTTTCGGCCCCCATTAGACTGTAACGAGGAGCCCCGACATGGCGCCGACATCGGGGCAATAAAATTTTTATAACCGCTTCCAAAATAAACCAGATTTTCAATGCGGCAGCAAACAAACAAAAAAAAAGAGTGCCTCTCTCTCCTCTTCATTAATTATCTAATTCACAACATGTGTAGATGGTGCCTTTGTGCTTTAAACCATGCAAACCCAAAGAGGCAACCAGCTCAGCTATGCGCTCTCTTCCTCCTTCAACTAGGAGATTTTCATTAATTATCACAATACGTTAAACGCATCATAAATTACTTGGCTTTTTTTTCTAAAGTAGCCAGAACAAGATTCCTCTTTGAGACTTAACCGCCCGAAAGTAAACGAAAGGGAGGAGGAAAAATAAAAATTGAACGATAGAAGAAGAAGAGAGAGATGGAGAAAAAAGAAGAAGCCATAAAATAAACTAGAGTGGAAGGAGGGAAAAAAAATTATGTCCGTTGGAGTAATACAACGAGATGTGGCAAGGGAAATAAACAAATGACATTGGGACAAAAAAGCCACCGTTTTTCCATGCAAAACAGAGGTCATATTGGGTCACATTGCTCAGTCCCCATATGCTCGGCTTTATTCAATGGCAACGCTAAATTGCCTACTCACCCGGGGGCATCTCCTCGCCATAGCGGACGCCCTTAATTACTAAACTTTCAACCCGAGAAACTCCAAATTCGGCTCTGACTCTCGTACTGAAACCTCAACTACAGTGTCAAATCAAAGGTCTTTCAAAAGCGATAGAATTCTGTATAACGGTGTCCGTTATAGGGATGAGCAGGACTATAGCCGCATACCAGATTTGATTGGCTTCATGTAAACGGACAAGAGGGGTTTTTGCATCATAACATGAAAGCGGGTTTTTAGCAATCCCAATGGTTCGTGAGACCACAACAATGCAGTCAAATCAGCCCCCCCTCCCCAAATGGTCGATGCATATAACACTGTCCAATAACCAACAATCGTAAAGAGGAATTCAAAATGGCCGTCCAACGATGCGAAATCCTTCCTCCCCCCCTCCACCCTTCCCTTACCACAGAAATAAATACGAATTCAAATCATACACGACAATCCCCATTCCCACCTCTTTCACAAAAGCCTTTTGGTCCCTCGAATACTTACCATTTCCTCAAATTGCTATTGCCTTCTTTATTGTATTACAGATACGCACTATTGCACCATGTACTGTATATTATATACCACTGAACTGTATACTTGTACATGATTACTGTACATAGATATGTATGATGTTTATGGATGAGATACTTATGCATCTGTATTGCATAACATATATATAGATACAGATACGTGTAAACTTTAACATACTGTACTGTCTGCCACATCAACAGATGAAACACATTAGCTCTCGTCGATATGACCGACTGGACTTGCACACAATGTCCGAGAGGGAGCACTCCGGCTTCACTTTGGCTATTACACAAGAAACCAACAGAAACAAAAGACAAAAGTGTTACGAGATTCTTATGAAACCAGAAAATAACACAAGACACACATGTACACATAGGGAAAGAGAAAGAGAGAGAGAGAGAAAGAAAGAAACTACTGAAAAGGAGATGGACGAAGAAGAGGTACATACAAGGGAGAGGAGAGAGAAGGAAAACGAAAAATACCAAATGGGCCGTGGAGAATGGCAAAATGGCAGCTTGCAAGCCGCGCCAGACGGCAGCAACAAATTACAATTATCATCGAGAAAAAAAATATATAAATAAAAAGCTACCCGTAACACAACAAAAATATATTATTAGCAACGCTCATAAGATCTCCCCGGAAAAAGCAAAACGGCTATACAACAACAAAACGATTTTTTGAAAAAATAATACAATGGACATGTGAACACTGGCCACCCGTTTTGGCGCAAACATTGAATCAGCGCCATCTATTGGGAGACAAAGGTACTAAAATCTTGTCCCAAACATATAGGGCTGTCTCCCTAGTAATTAGAAAGAAGCCCATACAATAATATGGTTGAAAGGCCGCAGACCTTTGGATGCAAACAACAAAAAAAGGAGGAGAAAACGAAAGGAGGGATTTCTTATTTGTATTTATATTAAAAAAACTCTTATAAGAATATAAGAATCTAGAAGAAAAAAACGAGCGACGAGCATTCCATTCATTTTGAGCGATGACTTCAATCATTGGTTACAGGATAGAAGACGGACCCGAAAAAAAAACTATTTAAACATAAATTTCACGGTTTAATTGATGCAGTGGCGTTTTTGTGAGTTGTGGTCCGCTTGCTAACCCATCGCATTCATTTTTTTTTGAAATTTTTACATGAAATATATATATATATATATATGTGTGTGTGTGTGCATTTTTTCACTGGCGTCTATTTCCGTGGAGAGAGACGGCAATAATCGGAGAAATATCGGGGACAAAAAAGAGCAGCTCACGTCATCCAATGAGCGATTGATGATTGCATTTCGATGAGAGAGAGAACTTGTGTGTGGCGTTACATACGAGCGATTGCCAAAGTAATCGATCTTCACCATGTCACACTCTAATATCAGGCCTCATCTCCTTCTTATCACATGTGTAATTGGATACCATTGCTCATTTTTTTCCCTCTCTCTCTCTCTCTCTACACTCTTATCCTTCTATTTCTCTCTCTCTATCTCTCTTTTCATCGAGAACTCGATTTTTATTCCGGTCCACCAGCAGTGTTGACGACTTATTATACACCAGCGCGCCATTGATTGCCGATTTTCTTTCGTAAGCCCAGGGACGAGAATCTCACTTCGCAACTTCAACTTGACGACTTAATTGATTTTTAATTGCTGTGGGGGCCAATGTTGCCCGGTTGGAAGATTGTCTATACAGCAAGGGGGAAAAATACAGCCATGTGAGGCGGAGAAACACAAGTGTGCAGCAATCAATTATCATTTGGTCATATCAATGGGAAAGAAGGCTTACATCCTCTCTCATATGACGTTCTGCATGTGTGTGTTCCCCCCATGCGAGTGCCTTGTTTTTTCCCCCCGTTTTCTCTCGACTTTTTGCTCTATTGCTAATCAATTTATTGCCTACGGGACTTGCCAGTTTATAGCCACCAGTCAAGGTTATAATTTTATTTGGTTCTTCTTTGTCAGAAAAAGCCTTCTTATAGACGTTGGAAATGAT
>JAIQCU010002000.1:0-15532 GCA_022114935.1 Leptestheria dahalacensis
AATCAGTAAGGGATTCTCCAAACTATGGTTATAGGATTCATGAATTTTGGGTAGAAATCTTAAGACGTGTTCCGGATTCCCTCACACGATCGGGAATGTTAATGGATTTGTGTGCCTGCCGCGTATACTTTTCATATGTTGCCGGATAATATAGGGCTACTCGGATAAACTTCTGCCCTGTCATACAGGAGGCGATGGCCGTTGCACTATAGGCTATGGGGGGCGCTACTTGCATAACTAAGTGATTCAATGCGCTAATGATCGTGGAAGGCGATTTGCTTCGCTGCCGACTGCATTGTGTGCAAAAGTCGACTCGCCGGTTCTCGTCTACCTGACACCTTCAAGTTACTATTTATCAAATTGACTTGTGTTAATATCTGTTTTCCCTTCGAAACCAAGCTGAATTCCAGATATTTAAATAAGTAACGCTATTAGAATACCATAGGTTTATTTAATAATAATGAAGGATCTCATGTAATCAGTGAAAGAGTAATAAAGAGTCTACTATACAGTGTAAATGATCTTTAGTTGGAATCAAACACACGCACACACACAGAGGGGCACATAACTCACACATATACGTGCACACATACAATGCAACGGCTTCCTGTGATCATCGTTACTCATCATTAGCTGCTACCATTGTAGCCTCGAGCTTCTGCATATGACACCCCAGGCCTTGTGGACCTCGTTTACAATTGGACAGACGCCATCTTAAGAGCTGTTGGTTCTTAAATTACACTTCTCGGAGCGTGATATTATAATTCATAAGGGTGCAATCTAGAGAATAGACGAGATGACTTGTGCAGGTGATTCGTAGACGACTCATTGGTTAACAGATGTATTGTTTGCATATGGACTCCCTGAAAAGACCCTCGTCAAACTCAACAAGACTCTCAAAGAGTCACATCTATCTATCTATCTATCTATCTATCTATCTATCTGTCTATCTATCTACCTTCGTCTTACACTACCCACCTACCAACTTACCTATAACCTGTCTATACGAGTCGATATCTATGTATTTGTCGAATTATCTATCGATCTATCTATCTATCTATCTATCTCTGTATACTGTCGATTCTTTAGCTGCCGTTGATGATTCCCTCAGATTAAAGCTGCCGTAAAACGGGTTAGCCGCACACTACTTAAACGTTAGCCTGGTGAGTGACCATTTGTTAGAGGACCAAGGATCCCTGGTGTAACAGATGCAATGACTAATGAAAGCTTAAAGCGACTAGAATTTGGACCCATAACAAAAGGAAGGCCAACTTTTACGAGCCGGGAATTGCAGTTAATAAGCTTAGCCGAATTAGATTGATGACAGAAACTAGCTCGGCCCACATTACCCAAGCTTTATTCGCATTTCTCTGAATTTTTCTTTACAGAATCCTCGTAAGAGAAAGTTGTTTCAGTTTGTCAAGAATTGTATCTATTGTATCCGTTGAAAACTATCTGTCTAATCTATCTATTCATCTATCTGACTATCTGTCCGTCTATCTATTTGATCCGTCTAGATTCAGATACCTGTCTGTCCATTTGTGTGTCAATCTGTCTATCTATTTATCTGTCTATCTACCTAACTATCTATCTATCATGTCTATCTAATCTAACTATCCATCTATCTTTCTGCATAGTTATCTCTATCTACCTGTCTATCTATCCATGCATCTATTCATCCGTCTATCTATCTTCATCCAGATATCTGTCTGTTTAACTATATATTTATCTATTATCTATTTTTTAAATCTATCTATTCATCAATATATCTCTCTCGATCCATCTATCTAGCTATCTATATACCTGTCTTTCTACCTATCTACGTGTCTATATCTATCTGTATCTATCCTCCTATCTATCTATTTATCTATCTAGCTACGTATATATACATCCGACTCCGAGAAACAGAAGGTTATAACAAGTTGTAGGGCAATTTGCTTACTATGTCACAGCCTTTCATTTTTTGTCGGACCGCTTGTGTCCTTTGCATTAATAACGCTGTCCGTTATAGGCGCTGGAAAAAAGTTACCCGTATTTTTCAACCCGTGTTTCTTTTTAGCCAAACTATTACGACGTTGTTTTCTTTGGTTATTGTTTTTTATGTGGAAAGGAAATATAAGAGCGGCGTTTGTTTTGTACTTTGCGTGTCTCTTGTGTCGCTCTCTTTTTCCATTTTATTGTCGCCAGTCGTTAAGCTGCCGCCATTTTGTTTTATTCGCCTTTCTCCATTTGGGGATTTTTTTCGGGAAAAAATTTAACAACGGTTTTTCTTTCCTTTTTGTCTTTTCTCTTAATAAATTAAAGCGTCAAGTGCGACCTTGACGTAACCTTTGACCTGACCTCTTTGACGTCATCCATCTGTCGATGTGTCCAAATGTTTCTCCGTCCTCTCTCTTTTTCTATTTATTTACCTGTTGGGTTTGCCGTCAAGCGGAAATGGGGAATTTCCTAATGGTATTTTCGGGGGTCCTAATTAAGTTTTGGCTTATTATCGAAAAGAAAAGCATGGCGGAATGTTCGCTGGGTTTTGCTGCGTTTCGTTTTTTTTTTTGTTGCTGGTCAACCAGCGAAGATTTCCAGCATTCCAGAAACCGTTCTGGAGGAGTTGGGGCAAACGATGGGGGCAACCAGGGGAAATAAATTCCATAATGTCCATCTGCGATCGATAAATCTGAAAAACTTGTTGGCTGGGTAAAACTCTCAAGAATCTCCTGCTGCTTTGGTTCTTTCCATTAACATGCAAATTATGCCGGGGGTCAACTTGGACTCTAAAACAGAGGGGGTTCCGCTCGTGACTTTGGTTTTATGCAAATTATGTGGCTCGTGGACTTTTTATTCAATCAGGATATCATGGCTCCAGCCCACCCTCCCTCCCCTTCCAACGACGCCCTAAATGCGACCCCTAGTAGAGAAGCTGGTGTACCGGTTAAATGATTTTTGGTTTAAGACGTTTGACCACCGTATTACTCACTTTGCGTTAGGTTAACTTTAACTATCCTAAGACTTATAGCTGTGCGGAAATACGAACTCGAAGTTGGTGTTTTGGAGCCTTGACAATATTCCTTGATATTCGTGATCTTTTAACATTCAAAATCCATGACGCAAAACTCCATTTGCAGCGGTTTATTCTAGAATGTTAAACATATGTTACCTGCGTATAAGAGCTGAAATATCGGAATGATTAAATCAGAAAGATTGATGTTGGAATACAGTAATCTGGTATTAGTCTGCAGGCACGGACTTGAAGTTTTACTGTTTCAACTTGAAATGGCGCGGTGAATTGGAGTTTGAAAGGGAAACGTGTTGGTGCAAAAACAGGAATTCATAGGCCTTTGTTGTGCACTTCCCTTTCTACTGCGACTCCGGCGTTTTTTGAATAATGAAATATGGATACGTATGCGGACGCAGAGAGATTGTGTTCTCGCTGCCTTGCAGCAGTTGAACAATAGGAGCAATGGAGGCGCAGCATTTTTATCGAAATGAGATCTTTTATTGACTGGGAGGTACTAATTGAATTAACGTTCTGCGGTTATTCTCTTTAAGGCTGCAGGGCAAGGAACGACGATAACATTGGAAATGGTTCACCAGAAAGCCGGCTAATAATCGAATTAAGAATCGATCAGCCGTGCCCGTTTCGATTTATTGGCGCTTCCATGGCTCTGCTGGTCGTTGTTACACAAACACACACATGTACACGCAATCGGTAGTGGCCAACTTTAGACCGAATCCCCACTAGGCCTCAACCCGAACAAATTGCTCTAGTTTCAATCAGGCTATGCAATTCCCGTTTCTTTGAAAAGCAATACTGATACGGTACAAACTTTCGAGTTTGGCGCCAAATTCTAGAAGCAATTCGGTCTATTTTACGCATGTCAATAGCGGGAACGTGTTAGAGACCTTTGGTGGTCAGACGTCTTAAAGTACTTGTTTGAAATTCACTAAATTAGTGGAATAAATGAATGCCTAAACCGCGGTCGTGATAGATCGCAGTTTAGTAGGAAAAAAATTCCCCGAATCGCAGTTATGAGAAGCACGTGCTTTCTCAATAGGAATTTGAATAGTGAATAACAATAGGCAGACTACTGAAAAATTCATCACTTCTTGTTAAGTATTTAATTAACCATGTCTGTCTACGATGAATAGAGTTGGTTCATTTCGTTCGACACAGACGCACGCATGAGAGCGAATTGAATTAAACTGATGAACCCGGTTATTTCAGTGTTATGAAGTGGGATCAATAAGTAAATGGCGGAGAAAAGGAGGGAGAAAAAAAGATATTGACGTTTCTTCCTGCTGAGAGCGACAGGAAAATAAGCCAGTCGAACCCCGCGCCGTTCTTTCTGTTCGGGTAAATGATATCGCTGCTGGACACTTCTAGTGACCCGTGCCACCATCTTGTTTACATGGAACCCACTGAGCTTTCGGTAAATAACACGCATCAAGTTCCAATGCATACTTGAGCGACGCATTCTTTTTCGAGGTGTATCGGAAAAGCGGCGGCCATTTTGAGCACTAAGTCATTATGGCCACAGTGTTATATTAGCCAACCTTAGCCATTCCTTCTTGAAAGCAACTGACCCAACGTGATGGATTTATAGCTTCGCCTCTTTTGCGCCTTCGATGAGAAGCCAATTTAAAATCTAATAAACGCGTTTTTGTAAAGCGCTCTACTCAATTCCTTTTCCATCTATCCATCTACCTCTCTCTATCTCTCTCTGATTGGGTTAATTATCTTTGGCGGGGAAAAAAGGCGAGAAAATGTCTGAGATTTTGTTGCTGAATGAATGTATAGGGTATGAAAAAGAGATTGGGGGGGAAAAAGATTCAATAAAAGTTGGGTTTGAGAGGTTGGACCGAGTGGAACTGGCCAAAGCGGCGGGAGGTGCTCAATTTCACGCAGCGAGCACCTGACGTCATGCTCGCTGAACAAACATGGTACTTTTGAAACAGCCCCTTCATCCTGGTTCAGATTGTGTCACGCTATACTTTTATGTATTTATTGGACTCCTTGGAAACACTATGTGCATGCTAAATGCGACGTTCGTAGTTTACGATTTATTTGCCTTTTCTTTTCCCATTTATGGCTTGATGGGGAGAAAAATTGCACTGGACAAAGTTACGAGAGGGTAGCCAACTCACCGGTCCTCTTGGATGCCTTAGTGGATTAGCTGCAAGTAGAGGTAGCCAGGTGTCTGTCGAATCGTACTGATGGGACTTACGAATTTTGCAATCTGATGAATGATATAGTAGTGTAGGATGTGAATCTTTCATACGTATGAATGGGTGCGGGTAGCGTGGTAGCGGTTATTTACCATCACATTTGCAAAGTATCGCAGGTTTTTAAATTGCTTCCGGACGCGATATTCCGTAACTTTGGAACTCTGCAGTATGATATCCGCTCGTGAATCTAATATGCAAAACAGTTTGATTGAAAATTCACCACGGGTGAAGTTGGTTTCCGATAGCAATGTCGTACCAACGGTACGATACCTTAATGGACAGACTATGTGTCAGAGGTATCGTGGTAGCTATCGAACAAATAGGAGCGGAGTTATACATGTTTAAAGGGAGCGCCCTCTAAATCGTATTTTTTTAAATGTCTAGTAGTGGGGATCAGTAGCTGGCCAGGTTGCAGTAGGCTGGGGTGTTGAGAAGCTCACACCGGGTCGGTGAATGTGTTAAGCACAGCATGTGTGCCTCGTTTTTGCATGCATCAAAAGGCAACACGACTTATGAATTTGGAGAACTGACTCTCGGGGGGTGTTTGCATATCCATGGGTGGGCACACGGGAAACTTGGGTTCTGACGACAGCAGACAACAGTGGCAAGCTGAGCTACCTGTCTGCAACTCAAGATATATTCCCAATAAAAATTTCCTCCCTTACACTTATAACAGCACAACCCGAATCAAAAGAGAAAAAGAGAATGGAAAGAAAGGAAAAGACAAAGAGAGAGAGGGGAAATTCTATATAAGCTACCTGATGGGCTCCAGTTGTTGAATGCATAATGAATCCCCCGTTGTTTGTGCAAACGTTGGCCTGCCTTGGCACTAATTTCATTCATGAACGAGATGTTGAATACTAATCAAACTCGTCTTTTTTTCCTTAGATATGCCACTTGTTTTGCATGTCTCTGGTTTCCTCGATCTGCTATAGTATTCACCGAGTCAGCATCGCTTATCGAGTAAAGAGGGGGACTACATGCACGAAGACAAGGGAGGGAGAGAAAGAAAAAAAATCTATAAAGAGATGTTTAAAAATGGAACGGCCACCATTAGAACAGCGGTTAAGGGCTCAGCAATAATAGAGCAAAAGTATGGCCGTTGAAAAAGCTAAACTGGGCTTCAGTTCACTGTGGAACCAAGGGCACCACAATGTGATTTAATATGTAGAAGAGAGACTTCGCGGGGCTCTTGGGTGGGACCCCCTACCAACAACCACGCTATCTGTGTCCAATGAATAATTATACTTACCTCTCCCAATCTCTCTTCACTGACTCGGAACATTCGACGTCGAACAGGAAAAATGAAAAATAACTTGTGCGTTAATCGATTGAGAACAAGAAACGTCACACGTAGGAGAATGTACGTTTTGCATCGAAAGTAATGTTTGCTAGACACTTACTTTGTGATTGAGGAACAAAGCGTTGGAAATGAGTGGCGAGAGGTCTGTTTATTCGCCAAAGTAAATTGTTTGTTCCCAGGAGAAACTGTAGTGCCTTTGCTAGTTGATTCTCGTCAAAAAACGGGTTGTTTCCACTCTGTTTATCAGCAAAATCGCGAATAAAAACACGGATTGTGCTTAAGTAGGCATTGTTTGTCCGTTACGTGCATTTGTTAGTAAATCTGGCTTGTTTGGAATGTTTGTTTACAAACAAACGCGATATGTGTTTGTAACGACAAACAATCGTTACGAGCTTGTAGAATAGAGTGTTTTCTCAACGCTTCAGTAAAGTGTTTGTTTACCAACTATATATTAAGCTCGAAACAAACAATTTAGTACTAGGAAGCTACCAAATCCGGCTTTTACTGTCAAGTATTAGTGCTATTGTACTCTTCTGTTCAAGGTTCGATATGGAATAATTAGCCAAAATAATACGGGTATACGTGTTTTTTTCTATTTATAATGCTGCTGTTGTTCGCTTGAGTTGAGGTGGCATTAAAGTGTTGCGGAATCCTGCGGTGCGGATATTTACGCTTTATTCATTCGAATCTTGATTGCCTATTGTTGGTGGCTAAAATTCCGTAGAGGGAAAAAGAAAGAATTAATTGTTCGCAGCTCCCGTGTTCCGCCACATATTGCTTGCTTGCTTTGCTTCTGCTTTCCCATTTTTTTCTCTCTCTCTGTCTCCTTGTATAACGTGGCCAGGAGGATTTTTTATTCGGCTATTATTTGACGTGTTTTTAAGCCCAACATTAGCTTTATTACCCGCTTTGTAGTTGAACCACTTCCTGCCGCTCTTTTTTCCCCCTTTAGCAGCAAACCTTTGAAATTTATAGCCATTCCCAGAACAATTTATGAGTTGGAGAATCAAAGGATGGAAAACACAAGGGAAATTGCTGCCCGTAAATGAAATAACCGATATCTTATAGGTTCGTTAAAAGTATAGTAGCCAGGGATTCTTTGAAAATTTGAATCTCTGCAAAGTTCCAATGTGAGTACTATAGAGAATCATTTGTCAAGGATCATTCGAAAGTTGCCGATTCCCACGCTGTTTGGCTGATGAGAAGCTCTAATGGCCAAAACTGCGGGAGTTTTTCCAAGCGCTAATTAAAAAACTCTTTTGGGCTGGTGTTATGATTCGACAGGTTTCGGCGGACTTTGGCCCCACCTGTCGATGAAATGCATCCGCCAGAATCGTTCCAACGTTGAGAATCTAGCGAGATTTGCGTGTGTCTGGAATGCGTTCTGGATAAACGTATTCGACTGTTTCGAGAGTTTGTAAAGCACATACGTAATATACAGATAGGCATACAAGTATATAGATAGATGGATAGATAGGTAGATAGGTAGATAGCTATATAGATCGGTAGGTAGATAGATCGGTGGGTAGACAGTAGGTATAGATAGGCAGAAAGACAGATAAATAGAAAGAGAGATATATAGATAGTTATGCAGATAGATAGATAGATAGGTAAGTATAGGTAGGTAGTTAGATAGATAGATAGATAGGCAGATAGATAGGTAG
This sequence comes from Leptestheria dahalacensis, assembly GCA_022114935.1. NCBI lineage: Eukaryota > Metazoa > Arthropoda > Branchiopoda > Diplostraca > Leptestheriidae > Leptestheria > Leptestheria dahalacensis. The sequence goes on from JAIQCU010002000.1 coordinate 8,188, forward strand.
CCAGGTAGACATATAGATAGATAGTTAAATAGATGCATGATAGATAGATAGATAGATAGACAGATAGATAGATAGACAGATAGATAGATAGATAGATAGATAGATAGATAGATAGATAGATAGATAGATAGATAGATAGATAGATAGATAGATAGGCAGATAGACAGATAGATAGATAGGCAGATAGGCAGATAGGCAGATAGATAGATAGATAGATAGATAGATAGATAGATAGATAGGCAGATAGTTAGATAGCCAGGTAGACATATAGATAGATAGTTAGATAGATACATAGATAGATAGAAAGATAGATAGATATATAGATATATAGATAGGTAGGTAGGTAAATAGCTAATAGATAGATAAATAAGTACATGATCATAAACAGATAGACAGACAGGTAGATCGTTAACTCAAAATTTGCGTGTGTCTGTAATGCATGCTGGAAACTTGTTCAACTGTTTCTAGAGACTGTTTGCTCAGACGTGGGAACAAAGTGTTGCGTAAGCTTTTACAACACTGTGTTTGAAGGTAGAGCGATTTTGTTTGTTGATGGGAACAAGCGATAAAGGTTGTTTGTCGGCATTTTATAATTTCCCCAATTGGCCCTTGTCAATTGGCGGATGTTTCTTTCAGTGAATCAAACATTGTTTTAAAAAAAATAAAGAATAAATTGCACCTTGATACGAGTAGGGAACGCGAGATGAAACGTTATATGTGCTTCAGTTGTTTTAGTGTTTGCTGGAGAATGTTTGTTTGAACGAGGAACAAACACTAAAAGAACCCTTTGAAGTATTTTAGGAGAAGGCAGAATGTTTTGTTTGTTCGCTGTGGATGTTCTTAGCGATTGTTAGTCCTTTCCACGTAATAATGTGTTTGTTTGTTGTAGAAGTTATCTCCCTAACGAGGAACAAATTTTTGATAACTCCTTCTCATGCATTTGTTTGTACTTGGAAGTAGTTTGTTTGTTCTTCGAACATGTTTCTGTGCTTTGTTTGTTTGTTGAGGGCCTAAGTAGTACGGTGTGTAAACAGTGGGTTAACGAGAAACAAACACATTTAGTAGTAATTTTGTTATAATAGTTGTTTGTTGTTTCGTTTGTCTTGTTTGTTGCTCTAACAAACTGTTTCAAATGTCGCTAGTCATTCTCACTTGTTAGTTTCAGTTTGTGACTCTCACTTCAACTTGTTACATTTTCTAACTTGTTGCTTTACCCTAGAATGTGGTTGTTTGTTCATTCATCGCATTTGCTAGTTGGTAGACTCAAAACATTTAGTTTGTTTACAAACAACCAAGAAGCTTAGAGCGAAATGGGAAACAATTTACCTGCTGCTTAAACTACCACATGGGTTTGCACGATTCCATCTTTTGTTTGTTGGTTTACGAGTGGCTTTGTTGGAAACAAAGCAATCAGGCAAATGCGCGCCACTGCAAAATGATGATTGCTCATTAAGTTTGCGTTTGTTTTGTCGACAAAAGAGCGGCTGGGGCGCGATACGGGAACGATATTCATGTGTGGTGGCGTGCAATCAAGGTGAAACTGGTTGTTGTTGGTGGCTTCTGCAGAAAGGCAACCTGATAACGGCCAATTAACTACTGTTTACCATTTCATTACCAAAGACCCAGTCTATTATTAATTCAATTCTATTATAGCCCCCGAACAAGGCACAACCGCAGCTTGTCCTCCATTATGTTCGCCAATACAATAGCAGCCAACATCTATACAAAATATAAAAATTCCCGGGCTTTTTTTTCTAAATTTCTATTCGCCGTTTTGGATAATCCACTCTTTTCTTTATTTATTTACGAATAGTGGGGTTTTGGAAAGAGAAAAAAAGGGGAAATACGATCAGAAGAAAGTTAATAGAGCCAAACTTATAATGAAAGTGCTCAGGAGTGTTCTGCTGTGGCCAACCGGCTATTGGCGCTTTATAATTAACGTTGACACTCAAGATGAATGGCTTTGATTTTCTGGCGCTCGTATATATATTTACTTAGATGCTGCCACGTTTCTGATTTATATTTCTCGTTTTTTCCCCCGTCGCCGTGTCCACTGGCCGAGTAACACAAGCCGCGTGCACCAAAACATATGAGAAGCCATTAGGTGGCCGTGCGCCTCATACGAGCCGCAAATGAAGACATTGCCGCATGATAAGAATTACTAATTAATTCTTCCCTCCTTTCCCCCAGCAATGTTGCGATTTTTTTTCGTCTTTCAAAGTAATCGTATCAACTTGAATATTGTTGAGGTTTTAGGGGAAATCTGAACACAAGAGTATAGTTTCAAAGTGGCATCTTGAGTTCAAGCAATTTCTGCTGCTACGTTTTAGGGCTAAATTGATAAGTTATTATATGATTCTACTCGGCAGAGAATGGGCTATCACGTGGTAATTTTATCTGAATTTTCGGATGGTAAATGACTGAGATAAATGGAGTTAAACTGAAGTCCTTTATTCTAGAAAATTATGAAAAAATGCGCGATCTTTACGAGTTTTTTTAACGATCATGTTTTGGACTAACTTCATAAGTTCTTATATCAACTTACTCAGTAGAGAATGGGCTATAAGGCGGTAATTTTATCCGAATTTTTGGATGATAAACGACCGAGATAAGTGGATTTATAATGGAGCCGTTCTGTCTAAAGTGATTCGTAGAAATACTCGATCTTTGCGAATTTTCTGCAAGCGAGTTTTGACGCCGTACATGCAAGCTCTTACACGGTTCAACTCGCCAGAAACTGGGCTTTCTTGCAGTATTTTTATCAATTTTCTAGAACAATAAATAGCCGAGATAATCGCAATTAAAGTTAACCCTTTTACGCCAAAGTGTTACCCCCGCTGTTATACAGGTGATCCACGTGACTATAGCGTTACTTTTTAAAGAACAGGATAACAACCGTTCCTCGCTCGCCTTTTTTTTCTCATTGTTGTTGTCGAAATTGAATGGGTAATGACCGAAGTAGATGATGGTTAATTGTCGGAGCCCCCGTTGGTGTGAATTGTCGTCCACAATGAATCGATATTTAAGAAAAAAGCTCATCGATCAGGTAAGAAGGGGAAGAAGAAAAAATCGAGAATCGCCGTTACAAGAGGCAAACACACGAGAGATAATGAGAACTGGCCCACAGAGAGAGGCTCAAGTCAATCAACTTTTCCCGTGTTAATTCTCTCCTTTTCTTTCGGTTTCCCTTATTCAGACGATTCTCCATTGGACACACGTTTTCCCATGAGAGTTTAAAAGGGACCGGTTGGGTTCTTTTTTTCTACCTTCCAGGTAAATAAGCTCCGTGGCTATGCCTTTGGACTTGATTGCTATAATGACGGTACCATTAGTGGGGCAAATGTGCATAACAAGTCATTAAGCTCTAGTCCAAAGGTGTGACTCTCAATTTGCTACCTGTGCTACTCCCCCGAGCTCTTTGGGCTCGTATCCCTCCCCCCCCTTGTGCTCTATCTATCTATCTGTCTATCTATCGGCAGCCATTGGCCTTCTGCTTCGTCTTTGGCACAGGGCAAACTGGTAACTAGTAACTGTGCGGTTCTTGTTGATAAACCTAGTTTTTACTAACTTAAATATGTTTCATTAGTTGGTGTTTTGTAGTATGAACATCTATTCATCAAGCACCTGTAATTACGGAATGATTAATGTAAGTGCAAGAGTGAAGTTTTCTTACAAAAGGTAGAAAGTAGCTGCTATTCCTGGCATCGTTACCGTTCTGTTTGGAAAAAAAACGAGCCTGGGAATTTGCCTACAGGAATTGAAAAAAGGCCCTGATTATTACACCGACTTTTCGAGCAGAGGGGGCATTTCTGAATGAATGGATGAACGAATGAATGAGAATGGGCTTTTCTCGTTTCAAAAAGGGCGCTTCTCGTATACCGTGCGCACGAACGGATGATCTGATCTCGTCTCGAGTATCAATACTAGTTAACTTCATTAAGTTTTACATTTTAGCTGATTCCTTTTAAGACGTATGAGGGGGATTTGCAACGCACCCGATTGGTGCTACAGTTGCTAACATAAAGCTCTTGGTTTTCTAGAGATTTATCTCCAAAGTTGACGTTTGTGACCATTGATCATGGGAATGCGATTCTCCTTTCATAAAGCCTCGATTATGAATGAGAAGTGAGAAACGAAATGATCAAGTGAACTATTAGCGTAATGACCTGGCTTTTTCTTTCATAAAATATTATTTTTAACAATTTGTGTTTTTTCACGGTAGCCCTTGAACACAGATTGCAAAATGTGGCGGAAATTCGTAAACTAGCTGGCAAACAAAGGGGTTATTGTTAAAGCGGTGTTACGTTGCAATATTCGTAACGAATGGTCAAAAGGGGTTTTCAACACTCCATTTGACAGTCGTTTAACAAGATCGAGTCAGTGTCCGTTAGAGGGAGGGCGTGACCTCGCTATTACGGACAGGTTCTTGATCGTATAATTTGGCTTATCAGCATTCGAATTTGGGGAATCTACTCGGCATGATTAGTTTAGCAACTGCTGGTAAACGTGGGTGTTACGGACAGATCGTGCGATTTTCTGTTGGTGTCCGTTATAGCAGCGACCATCTTATCAACGTGTCAAACGTGTCGGGCTCTTCCGGACAGCTTATCGGCAAGGTGAGTGGTGTTTCTCCCGAAAATCCCCTGCTTCTTTAGTTAATTAAGCATTCAAGACCGTTACGCGCGTGTGTGTGTCTTGGTTCACACGCAACATGCTTCACGGCTGTTGAATAGTGTCATTTCAGTAGCTAAATTTAAACTCGAACCTAAAAATAATCGTCGCTTGTTAAGAGAACGGCGAGTCGCACACGAAGCGAGAGGAAACAACAATTATAAATATATTATATAAAAAAAAAGAACGGTCATTGAATGAGTCGAGTTTCCGTGTCGTTTGTCGGGTTTGCTGGTTGGGGAGGGAAAAAAATCGACTTTTTAAAAAAAATTCATTCCCACTGTTTTAGTCGCCGTTTGATAATGACAGAAATTGTGTCCTTTTTGTCGTGTCGGGAATCTCTCACGACATTTGCAGCAAACGACGATTATTTGCGCCTCTGTTTTGCTTATGGTAATTTTCACCCTCTTACTTTTATGTCGTCATGACCAAATTGCCTTTCATCACGCTCTGTCCATGTTGAAAAATCATGTCGACATCAAGACGGCGTGAAAGAAAACGAGAGGAGAAACGACACAAATATTATATTTATCAATATGAATTAGTATTATAGTAATTAACTAGTATTAATTGTTATTGTATTATCTGTACCGTGTAGTTTGTTGTGTGTGGCACCCCAGTGAAGGTAGCGCTCAAAATGGCGGCCACATTTCGATCTGTGGTGATGTTTCAATGCGTCTCCCCGCTTGATTATTGATTTTCCGTGGTCGGTTTTCAATAGGCAATTAAAGCGTGCAACCGTTTCCATCCCCTGGGCTGCTCGATGGTCAATAACACCGGAAATCGCGTGTACGCACCGTCTGAACTGATGTATTGGACGTGCTGAACACAGTTTGTCGGGTTGACTTATACGAGTGAAGGTCTTTCTGGATGTGTTCAGTAGTTGTATAAGACGTCTTACTTTTGTATTGTAACAGACGTGTTGAATGTGCTGAACCCAGTTTGTCGGGTATCTTACACGACTGAAGGTTTTCCGGAGGTGTTCAGTAGTTGATAAGACGTCTTACTTTTGTATTGTAACAGACGTGTTGAATGTGCTGAACCCAGTTTGTCGGGTATCTTACACGACTGAAGGTACGTGTTCAGTAGTTGAGGGCGTCTTACTGTGAGGTATGGGCAAGGTCGTTGTCAAGGTCATTATGTGAATAGTGCTATTGTGGTGATGCATTATTGTTGGTATGTACTATTTTAAGGCCATATACTACTACAACTACTACTACTACTAGTACTAGTCTTACTACTACTACTCTACTACTGATAGTACTATTCTTATTTAAAACAACAAATAATACTGCTATTGCTACTACTACTACTACTGCTACTACTAACAGTACTATTCTTCGTACAACAACTAATACTGCTTCTGCTACTAGTAATAGTGCTATTCTTTACTACAAAGTCTACTACTACTGCTACTGTTACTGCCACTAATAGCACTAGACTTACTACAACTACAACTACTACTGCTACTAATAAGAATACTAGTCATACTATACAACTACAACTACTGCTAGAGAGAGGGGAAAGCCATAGTCGTGCTGTTGTTTAATGACACGTGGGAAGTAAATTACGACGTGAAAAGTGTATCTTTGTGGGAGGAGATTCCGTTTGTGGCTAGTTTATTAGTGGAGATTAGAGCTTAATGTGGAATTAGCTAAGGAAGGCCAGTCTATTTGTGGACAGGAGAGGCTAAAGTGCTGGACACGGGCCACTTTATCGGCCGTGTTGCGCTTGATCGCCCTCGCACAACTCGCTTCACCCGATCTCTATCGCGCCAAACACATCCGCAAACAACAAATCCGTCCTTCTGTTTATTCCATCAACTTTAATTAACCACCAGATCATTTCGTTCGTAGCCAGAGATCTATAGTTATTCTAGCTCGCCTCTATTCTATAGATTTCAGTTAAATTTAACTGTTTTAATTAAGTTTAGAAAATTATTATGGTTTTGTTTGCGTTGTGTGTACACGAGACTGGGCGAAGGTGACGAGGGGCGGTCCGGGCCAATTTACTCTAATGAGACAGACCACGCCCTGTTGGCTGACCTGCTCTCCAGTCTGATCGAAACTGCTGATTCGCAGACTGATCGCACATTGTATATACTATTGACCTTTTTTCCCCCTCGATTTTTTAATTAACATAGAAAGTCGATTAGCCATAATGCGAGTCAACAAATGAAAGCCAACAAGAAGGCGATATTTCCTCTGATATTTTCGCGATGGGAAATTTACATAGATACAAAAGGGACGGTAATATCGATATAATATTATATCGATACAACGTTGATATTATCGTGATAGCTGTATGGTAATACCAAGAGTTACTGTTAAGGAACACAATAATTGTCTGTATTTCAAAAACTTCTATAAGGATTATAATCGCTTGCTCTGCTGACCGATTTTGAACTTTGTTGATTGAAACCTTCAGGAAATTTAAACAATGTCATTCATTACACTCCATTGGACCTTTCCTAGACTGGTCAATTTCAGTCCTGTTGATGAAGATTCACGTTAGTTGGCGTGTTAGTACAGTCTCGACCCATAAAAGGGTTCTGAATGGCATGGCATTATGGATCTTCAAGATTTGGAATTTTATTCTAGCTAAACTATCCTCCTGATTTCAACGAAACTTGAGTAATTTATAGAGTACTAGTAGTTCTGCACTGGTTATTTCT
>JAIQCU010002001.1:0-14131 GCA_022114935.1 Leptestheria dahalacensis
CAAGATTCCTAGTTGCTCCAATCAAAAAATTCTCTAACCAGAAATATTGTCATTTTACAATCTTTTTGGCTAAAAAGAAGTTTGATTCTGACTAGAATCTTATTATTAACTAGTATTATATACACTCAAGTGTGCTCTTAAAGAGAAAAATGTAGTAATAAACATTAATTATTAGAATATCTAGAATTAGCTAAGTTAATAGAGTCGGCAAAAATCGTGCCAGCCGCCGCGGTTATACGAAGGACTCGAATAAGATATATTGGCGGAATGTAGAAAAACGATAATTTAGTAATATTTTTGATAGAAACAGTTAAAAGTGAAATTTTCAAATGAATTAGTAAAAGATATTAAAGATATATTTTTTCCTGCACAAATGAGAAAATAAACTAGGATTAGATACCCTACTATTCTCATTATAATTCGCTCGGGTAGTAAAAGAGAATCTTCAAACCCAAAGAATTTGACGGCACCCCATCTTACCAGAGGAACCTGCCCCATAATCGATAATCCACGCTACAACTTACTTTTTCTAATGAAGCTTGTATACCGCCGTTGCCAGATAATTTTTAAAAAATATTATCTAAAATAAAATTTTTAAGGACTTCAGGTCAAGGTGCAGCTTATGAAAAAGAGGAGGTGGGTTACAATAACTTTTAATTATACGGAAAGTAAATGTAAAAAAACTAGAAGGTGGATTTGGCAGTAAGTGTCGTTTAGCAAAGAACACTGAAAAAAGCTCTGGGGTGTGTACACATCGCCCGTCGCTCTCCCTAGTAAAGGGAGATAAGTCGTAACATAGTAGATGTACTGGAAAGTGTATCTAGAAAGCAAAGTAGAGCTTGAAAGTTAAGCACTTCACTTACACTGAAATGGTATCTGTGCGATTCAGATTACTTTGAGAAAGCAACTTATAATTTAAATTTATGTAAAACATTATTACCACAAAAGCTAAGTATTAGTTATAGAAAAGCCTTAATAAATGATAGTAAAACAGTACTGTAAAGGAAAGTTGAAAAAGTGAAAATTTAATCTTTAACAAGAAGATATTAATAATCGTACCTTGTGTATCAGGGGATAGCAAAATAGCCTTTAATTAAAGGTATCCCGAAAACAAAGGAGCTAATTTAAAGAGATCGTTATTGTAGCAAAAATATGATAAACATTAAATTAGGTGTAAAACATAAGCCGTCTTTGTTGTTATCTGGTTCCCCAAGAAGGAAATTTAATTTCATCTTTATTTGCAATTAATGGCATTAACTCATTAGTTGTAAATTTAGCATAACTTTTAGAGGGACGAGCTTCTAAAAGAAAAACTATAAATAATTACAAAAACAATTATTCTCTAGGCCTAGAAACAGCCCTGGGTGATTATACGTTATAGTTAAAAAATGATGTAAATATTTACATAATTTTAGATTTTTATTGGGGGAAGTAGAGAAACTATCTTTCTACCAACAATATGCTGTCATGAGTAGAATTATATGTTAATAAAGAAAATTGAATTTTAATACTTTATTAAAGACTAAAGATGTATAAAAGGAATTAGGCAACATATTTTCCGACTGTTTATCAAAAACATTTCCTCAAGAAATTATTTGAGGTAAGACCTGCCCGATGTAATTATCAATGGCCGCGGTATTCTGACCGTGCGAAGGTAGCATAATCATTAGTCTCTTAATTAGAGGCTGGTATGAATGGTTAAACGAGAAAATAACTGTCTCTTATACAAAGTTTGAATTTCATTTTTAAGTGAAAAAGCTTAAATAAACCTGAAGGACGATAAGACCCTATAGAGCTTTACTTCATTAAAATACAAACAACCTAGAAATTAATATTATTATTTGATAGAAGTTACGTTGGGGCGACGACAAGACAATAAATAACTCTTTATTTTTTAAACAACTAAAATTGAAAAATTGATCCTTAAAGCGAGATCAAATGAACAAGTTACCTTAGGGATAACAGCGTAATCCTTTTTAAGAGTTCTCATCAACAAAAGGGTTTGCGACCTCGATGTTGGATTAAGAGTTCACCAAGGTGCAGCAGCTTTGGAAGACGGTCTGTTCGACCATTAATCTCTTACATGATCTGAGTTCAGACCGGCGCGAGCCAGGTTGGTTTCTATCCTCAGAATTAAAAGTAGTATTTTAGTACGAAAGGACCAAACACTAAAGATAAATCTTAACCACAGACAGCCATTAACATCGCGATACTAATCTGGCAGATAATATGTGATAGACTTAGAATCTATTTATGAGAGAAGTTCTCGGTTAGTAGCCGCAGCTTAACTAATAACGCGTCGCTTTTTTCACCGAAGGAGAAAAAGTGAAAAAAGCGACTTGCCTCCGCTGCCGCTATGGCTAATTTTATTTCTACTTTTATCATTATCGTTATAGTACTAGTAAGCGTAGCATTTTTAACGTTGTTTGAACGAAAACTTTTAGGGTACATTCAAATTCGAAAAGGACCAAACAAGGTTGGGATCATGGGAGAGTTGCAGCCCTTCGCAGATGCAATCAAATTGTTCACTAAGGAACAGAATAACCCATTGCTGTCCAACTATTTAGTATTTTATATTTCTCCCATTTTTAGACTTTTTCTTGGACTTTTTCTATGAATTCTTTTACCTAGAGCCTATAATCTATGGAATCTAAATATGGGGATTCTATTATTCCTTTGCATTACTAGTCTAAGTGTTTATTCCGTACTAGTTTCAGGATGATCCTCAAACTCCAAATATCCTCTGCTAGGAGCTTTACGGGGTATTGCCCAAACTATCTCTTACGAAGTGAGCTTAGCCTTGATTATTTTATCATTCATAATTATCACACATAGATTTGATTGATTAACCTTAAGATTTTACCAACAACATTGTTGATTTGTTTTTATTGCACCCTTTCTTAGATTAATATGGTTCACCTCCTCATTAGCAGAGACTAATCGGACTCCTTTTGACTTTGCTGAGGGGGAATCAGAGTTGGTCTCTGGATTTAATACAGAATATAGAAGAGGGGGATTTGCTTTAATTATATTAGCAGAATATGCTAGTATTGTTTTCATAAGTATGCTATTTAGCCATGTTTTCCTAGGAGGAGTNCGCTTCCGATACGATAAGCTCATGAATTTAGCGTGAAAATCCTTCCTTCCTGTAACAATTAATTTCTTAATTTTTTTCTCAACCATGATTTAATAGGTAAGTTACTAAAGGATTCAAACCTTTATCTATTGTTTTCAAAACAATTGCCGTTCCGTTGGCTAAGCAACTACTAATCTAATAATTTGTCCCAGAGCCACAAAGAAAAAGGCGAGAAAAGAAAATACCCAAAATAGACTACAGTTAGTACCTGGCCAACCAGGATATAAGGATCTTCCACAGGACGTGCCCCGACTCAGGTTAACAAAAAGAAAATACTTACAAGCGACCAAAATAAAAATTGATTTAAAGGATAAAAAGCTAAACCACGAAACTTACTTTTATGAAGGAATGGTATAATTAAAAGTACAAGGATTGAAAGCAGCAAGGCTACTACCCCCCCTAATTTTCTAGGAATTGATCGCAGAATAGCGTAGGCAAATAGGAAATATCACTCTGGTTGAATATGGGCAGGTGTAACTAGAGGGTTAGCAGGAGTAAAATTATCAGGATCACCAAGTAAGTTAGGAGAGATTAAAACGATTATTACCAGAATTATCACTATTCACAAAAATCCTACTACATCCTTAATTCTAAAATATGGGTGAAAAGGAATTTTATCAGAATCACTTTTTACTCCTAAAGGATTATTTGATCCTGTCTGATGTAAAAATAATATATGGACTAAAGTGGCTCCTGCTACCAAAAACGGTATCAAGAAATGAAAAGTAAAAAATCGATTCAAAGTAGCATTATCAACTGCAAACCCCCCTCAAACTCACTGTACAATATCTGTTCCAATGTAAGGAACAGCTGACAATAAATTTGTAATAACGGTTGCACCCCAAAAAGACATCTGCCCTCAAGGCAACACATACCCTATAAAAGCTGTCCCTATTACAAGTAACAATAAGATGACCCCTACAACTCAGGTATAGAGATAAAGATAAGAACCATAATAAAGTCCCCGACCGACATGTAAATATAAGCAAATAAAAAAGAAGGAAGCCCCATTGGCATGGAGAGTCCGCAAAAATCACCCATAGTTAACGTCGCGACAGATATGTGCTACACTTGAAAAAGCTAAGTCTACATGAGGAGTATAATGTATAGCCAAGAATAACCCAGTGATAATTTGAATGACTAGACATAGCCCTAACAAAGATCCAAAATTTCACCACACACTAATATTTGATGGTGCGGGTAAATCAACTAAAGCATTATTTATAATTTTAATTAAGGGGTGCGTTTTACGTAGTGCCAACATTAAATTTTAAAAAGATCGAAGAGGTCCTTCTTCGAGCCGACTAATCCGAACAACAATGAGTAGACATAACAATAAGTAGATAACTAAGTAAATTAAAGCTGAACTGGTAAAAGAATAAAGATCGGCGACTTGGCTCTCGATCAAAAAACTAGTCCTCTCGAATAAATTTCCTCTAGTAGCTAATTCGCTTTTTAATACGGGTATATATAATGATCAACACAGGAAAAAACTAGCAAATAAAAAAAAAGCAGACGAGAAAGTAAAAAAGAACTTCTCATTTGAGGCCAGGGTTGAAACGTAAGCAAAGATGATTAGTAGCCCCCCCAAAAAAACTAGAAACAACAAATAGGACAGTCAATAGCTGGAATGAAAACTTCCAATTAAAACACAGAAAAGCAAAGTTTGGAGAAAAAGGTTGAAAGCTATTGCTAAAGGGTGAGTTAAAGAAGCAAAATAAAATATTAAAGTAACCAAAAGGAAACACGAAAGGACCAAGTGAAACATTTTTACAAAAAGTAGTTTATAAAAATTTAAACTTTGGAAGTTTAAGATGTGGGATCCACCTTTTTGATGCTTTATGAAAACAATTTCACTACTGATTTACAAGACCAGCGTTCTACTTTAAACTAAAAAAGCAATGTTAGAATTTATTTATGGACAACAGACAAGTATCACATTTATAGCCGTATTAGGGGTATCAATAAGCATTTACGTATTTTGTTCCCAACGTAAACACTTAATTGCCACTCTTTTAAGACTCGAAGGAGCAGTAATTAGAATATATTTTATAATTTCAATAGCATCAACTAAACTCAGTAGTAATTTTATCTTTATCTTTTTAACATTAGTGGTATGTGAAGCTGCTTTAGGGTTAGCCATCTTGGTTGCTATCGTACGAACTCATAACAATGACTTCCTCAACTCTTTAAGAAGTAGACACTTTTAACATAAGATCCTGCTTCACAAGTGTCGCTTTTTTCACCGAAGGAGAAAAAGTGAAAAAAGCGACTTGCCTCCGCTGCCGCTATGGCTACCATAATGTTAAAATTTATTTTTCCCATCATGATTATGACTGTAATAACTAAAAATAGTTGAATTTACATTGTTATTATTCTAGCCAGAGTCACTTTCTGTTCTTTCAATTGGTCCTCCTTTAATTTGATAAATAGAAATTTTATTATGATTGATAACGTTAGAATACCTTTGTTAAATCTAACTCTATGAATTGGTCTTTTAATAATTTTAAGAAGCTACAAAATTAAAATTGAAAAAAAGTCTGATATTCTATTTATTAATTTAATTGTGGGGCTTGTTTTATGCCTTTTTACTTGTTTTTCCACAAGCAATATGCTGCTTTTCTATATTTTATTTGAAGCATCTCTAATTCCTACAGCTTTGTTAATTTTAGGATGAGGGTATCAGCCAGAACGATGACAAGCATTTATCTACTTTATATTTTATACCTTGGTGGCCTCTTTACCTTTATTAATTAGACTATTTTGATTATTTAATGAAGTTAGCTCATTAGAATTTTTTATGCTAAAAAGTATAAAAAAGTCGGGGGTTTTATTCATTGGAATAACGTTAGCTTTTTTAATTAAATTACCGATCTATTTTGGACACATATGATTACCAAAAGCTCACGTTGAAGCCCCGATTGCGGGCTCAATAATTTTAGCAGGTATTTTACTAAAGTTGGGAGGATATGGTTTAATACGAGCATTACCCGTCTTAGTTAGACATTGTATTAATTTGGCTCCTTGAATCTTTAGAATTTCCTTATGAGGGGGGGTTTTTACGAGTGCTATCTGTGTGCGTCAGAATGATATCAAATCTCTAATTGCATATTCCTCAGTATCCCACATAGCGTTAGTTATTTCTAGTTGTTTAACACTTTTACACTCAGGTTGATCAGGAGCTTTAATAATGATAATTGCTCATGGACTAGTCTCTTCTGCCTTATTCTGTTTAGCTAACATTTTATATGAACGAAGTCATACTCGATCTCTACTTATTAATAAGGGAACTCTTATAATAATACCGTCAATGTCTATATGATGGTTTATTCTTTCCGCCTGCAGAATAGCTGCACCGCCGTCAATTAATTTTATTAGTGAAATTTTGTTAGTTACTAGAAATATTTCTTATAGACTTTTAAGAATTGTCCCCATTAGTATACTATCGTTCATAAGAGCTGTATACAGCTTATACTTGTTTTCTTCAACACAACATGGTAAGCTTTCTCAGATAGTTATAGGAGATCCTGGTAAGATTCAAGAGTTCATGGTTATCTTTTTACATTTTATACCAGTTATTTTACTATCAACTCAAATATTTTATTGAAAAATTTAATCTTTATAGTTTATAAAGAATAAAGGTTTGTGGTACCTTAGGTGTGAATTATCACTAAAGATCATGTTTTGAAATTTATCTTGATATATCGTCAGAAGAATTACTTTAATAATAACTAGACTTTTATCTTTAATTTACAGATTATATCTCATTTACCATGACAACTCCGTTTTTATTGAATGAACGATCTTAGAATTTAATAGCTTAGAATTAAATGTGACAATTTTTAGTGATTGAATGTCAATGATATTTTTAAGTGCTGTGACATTTATTTCTAGTATGGTGGTGAGTTATAGTCATAGTTATATAAGACATGACAAAAGACCTGTCCGGTTTCTTCTATTGGTTATTGCCTTCGTACTCTCGATAGTCATACTAATTATCTCCCCAAATATTTTTAGCCTACTTTTGGGTTGGGATGGCTTAGGATTGGTCTCATATTGTTTGGTTATCTATTATCAGAATAATAAGTCAAACAGAGCAGGCATGATTACAGCTTTATCAAATCGAATTGGTGACGTATGTTTAATCATTAGAATTGCTTTATTTAGCTCGATAGGAGATTTCAATATTTTTACTTGAATTAATGGTGGCCAATGAAATAGTAATGAGATAATACTGATAGTTTTAATTATAATTGCTGCAACAACGAAAAGAGCTCAAATTCCATTTTCTGCATGACTTCCGGCTGCTATAGCAGCCCCTACCCCGGTTTCGGCATTAGTCCACTCTTCAACCCTAGTAACCGCTGGTGTCTATTTACTCATTCGATTTTCCCCCATACTGAACGAGCTTCATAATAATTTTTATCTTTTATTAGTTTCTACTCTAACTATGTTCATAGCTGGTCTATGTGCAAATTTCGAATACGATTTAAAGAAAATTATTGCCTTGTCCACTTTAAGACAGTTAGGAGTGATAATATTCTCTATCTCCATGGGATTAGAAGTCTTAGCATTTTTTCACCTAATTACGCATGCTTTATTTAAGGCACTTTTATTTTTGAGAGCCGGTTTAATTATTCATACTTTAAATAATACACAAGATATTCGAAATATAGGAGGAATTACTAAGATAACCCCAGTCACAAGAAGCTTGATAAATATGGCAAACTTATCATTATGCGGATTCCCTTTCTTAGCAGGATTTTATTCTAAGGATATAATCATCGAAATAAATCTAATAAATAGAAATAATTTTTTTATTACTATGATACTTTTATTAGCAACGGCCCTAACAGCAAGCTATTCTATACGGTTAAGATTTATTAGAATAACTAGTCATTACATGAATGGTAGTTTACAGTCCGTTAGGGAAAACGATAAATTTATAATTTTCCCCATAATCTGTATAGGTGTATTTTCTGTATGCTCAGGAAGTACATTAATGTGGATTTTACCACCTATGAGTTTATCTATTGTCCTTCCTATAGGATATAAAATAATAACTTTAATTTTAGTCCTGACAAGTTTGATTACAGGATATATTTTAGCCCAATCTCGAACATTCAGATTTAACTTAAATATATGGTTCATTAGAAACATGTGATTCTTGCCTATAATTACAGGTAAAAATTTACCTGAAGCGTTCAGCTTAAGTAGAAAAAATTATTTAAAGCTTCAAGACCAAGGATGGACTGAAAAATTGTCTTCGCAGGGACTATACGAACAATTTAGATTAATATCAAAAAACATTCAAGTTATTCAAGACAACAGAATCAAGACATTTATGCTATTATTCTTAGTATTTACCTTACCAGTTATTTGACTTATTATCTGCTTTTATAGCTTATATAGAGCATAGCGCTGAAGACGCTAGGGAAATCATTAGATTTTAAAGCAAATTATTACCGCCAAAGAAGTGTTTCTTAATCTTACGACGAAAACGTAAAGTAATAATTTTACTATAGCAGCAAAGATACAAACGGAGTCTAACCGCTTAGAAAAAGGTTAGCAGCCCTTCTCTTTAACTTTTATCTTCTTTGCCGAGAGGGTTTTAACCTCCTTTCTCATCATTAACAAAGATGCGCTATTTCATATTAGCTTCAACAAAGAAACTCTTTTGCTTTCCTTAGACAAAACGAAACAGTTTAGGGTGAGGTTAAATTAACCAAAGCTTAGGTCGAAACTAAGTGCAAATATTCGCTTTCGCCCTGAAAAAGACCTAAAAGGTACCTCCTGAATGCAAATCAGATATTATAATTAACTACATTTCCATAATGACCAATCTAAAGCGCCATAGTTTCATTCATAATATAATCCTAAAAGGAGAATGGTTAAAAAAAACATAAGTCTGTAAATTCACAAAAAAGGAGATACTCAAGACGTTGAGACTACTGAGGGGAGAATAAGTACAATTTCGACATCAAAAATTAGAAAAATAAGTGCAATCAAAAAAAATCGTAAAGAGAAAGGCACTCGAGAAGAAACTACAGGGTCAAATCCACATTCAAAAGAAGAGTTCTTTTCACGGTCGCCTAAGGTTTTTTTAGACAGTAGAATTGAGATCCCTATCAGCAACATAACTACAAGAAATAGTCTTAAACCCAATAATATTAAATTTACCATTTTTATCTCTTCCATCTTAGTGGTCCTCCTGATTGGAAGTCAGGTATACATTATACTAAAGAGATTAACCTCCTCATCAATAAATTGACACATATAGGAATAATCAAACGACATCAACAAAATGTCAATATCAAGCTGCGGCTTCGAACCCAAAGTGATGGGAAACAGTGAAATGGTGCTTTAAATGACGAATCAAACAAACTAAAAGGAATGTGGTCCCGATAATTACGTGAAGGCCGTGAAAGCCGGTTGCTACAAAAAAAGTTGAACCATAAATTGCATCAGCAATAGTAAATGAGGCTTCATAATACTCCAAGGCCTGTAATGCCGTGAAGTATAATCCCAGCACAACAGTAACTAGCAAGCCTTGCTTGCATTGATCATGGTTTGAGCTTATTAATCCATGATGAGCTCAAGTAATTGTTACTCCCGAAGCTAATAAAATAGCTGTGTTTAATAGAGGAATTTGGAAGGGATTGAACACCTTAATACCCTGAGGAGGTCAACAAGACCCAATATCCACAGCTGGGGATAGACTTCTGTGGAAAAACGCCCAAAAGAAAGAAACAAAAAATAAAACTTCAGACGCAATAAACAAGATTATTCCTCATCGTAATCCTAATGAAACTGCATATGTATGATGACCTTGAAAAGTACCTTCTCGAGTTACATCCCGCCATCATTGAATTATAACCAAAACGATACATAACAAACCTAAATTCAATAAGTCTATAGTAAAATGATGAAACCATTTTACTAATCCAGTGGTTAAAGTTAAAGCAGCAAAGGCCCCTAACAAAGGTCAAGGACTCTGATCAACAAGATGGAAGGGGTGGTTAGATGAATGTTGAATTGACATTAATTTACTTCTCTACAGTACAATGTGGAAAGGACAGCAAATACATAAGATTGAATAACTGCTACAGCAGACTCTAAAGTTAAAAGCAAAATTTGAGTTACAACTAACAAGGATAACAATAAAGAACTTAAGCCCGGACCTTGATTACCAAGAAGCGTCAAAAGGAGATGTCCTGCAATTATATTAGCAGCTAACCGGACAGCTAGTGTACCAGGACGGATTAGGTTACTGATCGTTTCAATGCATACTATAAAGGGCATTAAAACAGGAGGAGTTCCTTGGGGGACAAGATGAGCGAGTATATGTAGAGTGTGATTAAATCAACCATAAATTATAAAACCCAATCACAGCGGAAGAGCGAACGCTAAAGTAACAACTAGATGACTAGTGCTTGTAAACACATAAGGTACAAGGCCTAAAAAATTATTAAAAAGTACGAAAGTGAATAAAGTAATAAAAATAAGACTGCCCTTTAAATTACCCTTACCTAGAATCAACCCTAGCTCTCGATGTAAAACCAAAAATAGTTGAGACCAGAGAAGAGTAAATCGGTTTGGTAGTATTCAATACAAATAGGGCAGGAAAAATAGGCCTAATAAAGAAGAAAACCAGTTAAGGGGGTATCCTCACGATGTAGAGGGGTCAAAAACTCTAAATAAATTTGCTATCATTCTCAACTCATTGATTCATTTTTAAAATTAGACAAATACTTTGGGGCTTCCGAACTGAAACTTATAAAATAAGAAAAACTTAAAAATAATGTGAAAATTAAAGTAAAAAGGATAAATAAAGCCAGTCAACTTAAAGGAGCTATTTGTGGCATAAGGAAATACTACATCAGTAATTTAAGCTTGACATGCTTACGTTATTGTTTAACTAATTTCCCCATTGAAAGCAGGCGTAACTGCTATTATTAGACTTAAGAGGCCTATACTTTCTTTCAGCCATTCAATGAACTTGAACTTAATACTCAATCCAAGAAGCCTTGAGTATTAACACTTTCTAACACGATAGGTATAAAACTATGATTAGCCCCGCAAATTTCAGAGCATTGGCCGAAATAAAGGCCCGGACGGTTAATTAAAAATCCAATCTGGTTTAGACGCCCAGGGATGGCATCGGCCTTTACCCCTAAAGAGGGGACAGCCCATGAATGCAGAACGTCCGCTGCTCTGACTAATAAACGAACTTGCGTATTAAAAGGGATTACTATTCGATTATCTACATCAAGCAAGCGAAATCCTCTTCTTTCTAGATCTGAAGTAGGAATTATATAAGAGTCAAATTCTAAATCCAAAAAATCAGAATACTCGTAACTCCAATACCACTGGTGTCCTACCGTCTTGATAGTTAATGAAGGCTCATTTACCTCATCTAAAAGGTATAGTAAACGCAATGAAGGTAAAGCGATCCCAATTAGAATCAGAGCCGGAAACACTGTTCAAATAATTTCGATTATTTGACCATCTAATAAAAATCGATTAGTGATCAGATTGAACATTAGAGTAGACATAAAATAACCAACTAATACAGTAATCAGAATGAGAACTAATATAGCATGATCATGAAAAAAAATTAATTGCTCCATTAATGGAGAGGCACCATCTTGTAATCCCAATTGTAATCAAGTTGACATTTTTCTAAAGAAGAGATTTTAACTCTCATGAACGGAGCTTAAATCCGTTGCATTACTGTCTGCCACATTAGAATCGGATAATGTAAGGAAGTTCTACATAGCTGTGCTCAGCAGGGGGTAGATTATGCTGTCATTCAATTGAGGCGGGAAGACTTAAAGTAAAAACCACTGGTCGAACAGAAATAAAGGCTTCAAAAATGATGAAGATGAAACCTAGTGTAGCCACGAATGACATCAGAGAGCCAATGGAAGAAACAACATTTCATGACATATAAGCGTCAGGATAGTCAGAATAACGACGAGGTATTCCAGCCAGACCTAAAAAATGTTGAGGAAAAAATGTTAAATTAACACCTGCAAATATTATAAGAAAATGAACCTTTAATCACTTAGCGTGCAATCCGACTCCTGAAAATAGAGGGAATCAATGTACAAATCCGGCTAAAATGGCAAATACGGCTCCTATAGAAAGAACATAGTGAAAGTGAGCAACTACATAGTAGGTATCATGCAGAACGATATCAATTCTAGAGTTAGCTAAGACCACCCCTGTCAGACCTCCAACAGTAAATAGAAATACAAAGCCTAAAGCTCATAAGAGAGAAGAGCTAAACGTAAAATAAGTACCATGGAGGGTACCCAATCAACTAAAAATCTTGATCCCGGTAGGCACAGCAATAATCATTGTAGCAGCAGTAAAATAAGCTCGAGTGTCAACGTCTATCCCCACTGTAAATATATGGTGAGCTCACACAACAAACCCTAAAACTCCAATAGCCAACATAGCATAGATCATCCCCAGAGTTCCGAATGATTCCTTTTTACCTCTTTCTTGACTAATAATATGAGAGATTATACCAAACCCAGGAAGGATTAAAATGTAAACTTCAGGATGCCCAAAAAATCAAAATAGGTGTTGATATAAAATAGGATCCCCTCCTCCCGCTGGGTCAAAAAAAGATGTATTCAAGTTTCGATCTGTAAGCAATATAGTGATAGCTCCTGCTAATACAGGCAAAGATAACAAAAGCAAAAGAGCAGTAATCCCGACAGCTCATACAAAGAGAGGGATTCGATCTAGGCTTATACCCTGAACTCGCATATTAATAATAGTGGTAATAAAATTAATGGCCCCTAAAATTGAAGAGACACCTGCTAGGTGTAGGGAAAAGATTCTTAAATCAACCGAAGCTCCTGCATGAGCAATGCCTGCAGAGAGAGGGGGATATACAGTTCACCCTGTTCCGGCTCCTCTTTCAACTCCTGCCCCTGAAAGTAACAGGATGAGAGCGGGAGGTAATAATCAAAAGCTCATGTTGTTTAATCGGGGAAAAGCTATATCAGGGGCCCCTAATATAAGAGGGACCAGCCAGTTCCCGAAACCACCGATTAAAATGGGCATAACCATGAAAAAAATTATCACAAAAGCGTGGGCTGTAACAATCACATTATAAACCTGATCATCCCCGATCAAAGAACCAGGTTGTCCTAATTCAGCTCGAATTAATAAACTTAGAGCAGTCCCGACTATGCCAGATCACGCGCCAAAGATTAAATACAATGTACCAATATCCTTATGATTAGTTGAATAAAGTCAACGTCGCAATAGATGTAGTGGCCGAGATTTAGGTATTAGACTGTAAATCTAACCACAAGAGTAATCTTCTTCATCAAGACTTAATAGTTTAATTTTAAAACCTGAGACTGCAATTCTCAAATTACTGATAAGTTTAAGTCTTTTATAAGATCTAAGCTTGTGCTTATTAGAAGCTTTGAAGGCTTCCAGTTTTAATTAACTTAAGATCTTAAGAATAGAATGAAAAGATTAGACTAAGTAAAGATAAAGACGCACACAGGTAAGCTTATTAAGGAAACCATAGAAAAGAATCAAAATGATACAGGATAGGCCCCTGTAGTAAGGTTTAAAGAAAATACAGAAGAAGAAGAGATTATGAAAGAAGAATAAGTCAGTCGTAAGTAATAATATAAGGTGATTAAAGCCATAAATACTAAAAATAAAATCAACATAAGCATGTGAATCTCAACTAATTTGTTGATTACAATTCACTTAGGCAGGAAGCCCAAGAAGGGGGGTAAACCCCCCAATGAAAGGAGACAAAAAAAAGATAGGACCTTTTTGGAAGAGAACATAATATGAGAGAGCTGCGATACATGGAAGAATCTAGAGTTTAGAAAGAGAATGATTATGGGGAGTAGTACTAAAATGTAAAGGATGAAATAGCTCTCCATTAATTCTCGACTTACGTACAGAGAGCTTAATAATCAAGATATATGATTAATTGATGAGTAACCTATT
>JAIQCU010002002.1:0-14224 GCA_022114935.1 Leptestheria dahalacensis
TCTACCTACCTACCTATTGGTCTATCTATCTATCTATCTACCTACCTACCTATTGGTCTATCTATCTATCTATCTGTCTATATATCCATCTATCTATCTATCTACCTACCTATCTACTGGTCTATCTATCTATCCATCTATCTATCTATCTATCCATCTATCTATCTATCTATCTATATATCTATCTGATTATCCACCTACCTACTTACCTACATATCTATCTATCTCTCTATCAATCTACCTATATAACAGTCTATTTATTTATACCATCCACCTATCTCCATATCCATTCCCTGTTCAAACGTCTAAATAACCAAGGACTTATCTACCCAGCTTCTAATACGCCTATCTATCAATCAAATACTCAAGAGAAAAAACACAGCTTTGAGTCTTCCAGTTCAGTGAGGCACTATAGACTCATCCAGTCCCTTTTCCCAACCGACCAAAAAAACAACAACAACTCAACTGATTTGTATGTCGAGTTGAGAAAGACGACTCGTTATATGTTTCTTCCAGTTTTACGCAAGTGCACTAGTTTCTGCTTGTTTCTATCGCCTAAAGGTTCGACTTGGCAGGTGGTCCTAACGCTTACTTCAAACTCGAATCGAAACCTTATTTGGGCATGTCTGTCGCAAAAAAAAGTAGACGAATTTGAGAGAGAAAAAAAAAAGGTGACGGAGAGAAAAAGAGAGAAACGTTCAGTCCGAGTCAGAAGTCGACATGGCACTTAACAAATCACCCATTTCGGCCGAGTCCGTTTCGCCCCACTGGGACAACACAGCCCATTTGCTAAGATGTCACTGAGCGCATCACCATTTTAAAATAAGATACTTAGATATTAGATTTTAATCTAAATAGAAGTAATATCATAAGGATTTAAAGTCACAGTGAGGCGATACGTCGATATTCCGTTTTCCTGGAAAGAATCGCCTCGTTATGTGAGAGGGATTCCATCAACCTTTCAGCTGAGGAGAGAACAAAGACATCAGACTCCCGTCAAAAAGATGAGTCTCCCGATTAAGTTGACTCTTTTCCAGCGGATAAAAAGAAGACGCGCGGTAATGGCGGGGGGAAAATTTTAAATTTTTTGATAATTTTTTTTTATTTTAAAAAAAAGGTTCGTCTTGTGTACACTTGAGTGTGTGTTACAAAAGAACCAAACACTGCACTTAGGCAGATCGGGATACACTAATGCCAGTCGTTCGTCAATGTCTCCAGTTTGGTGGAGTCAGAGGAGGAGAAAAAAAATTTGGGGAGAGATGGAAAAATTCCAGGAAAATTTTTCAAAGTCGTCGTCGATTTCTTTTCTCTGTTGGTTTGTTCTGGTAAGTGTGTCCTCGACCGCAGAATATGGAGGCAATTAAGGTGGCCCACCAATCGATTTTTTTTTAAAAGATTCCCCCTTTGGTTTATTATAAAAGGAGAATGGGATCACGTTGGGTCCGGAATGGCCATCTCTTGATAAGACTAATTAAGCTCGTTTAAGGAGCCTTGTGCGTTCACCGGTAAGGGGTTTCAGTGGTATTACTTGTATAACCATTAAGTTATTGTCACTTTGGCTAACAGCCTTTTTTTGTTGTTGTTGTTATTCATTGATGCTTTCGCACCTTGGATTGTAATTTACGACTTGATTTATATTCAGATCGTTACTCGTTTTCCTGTTTAGCTCTCTGTCTATATGTCTGTCTACCTATCTATCCGTCTACCTATCTGCTTTCTTAACTATCTGTCTATCTAGCTATGTATTGTAGTCGGTCTCTACCAATCTGTCTATCTGTCTACCTACCTATCTATCTATCTGTCTATCTGTCTGTCTGTCTGTCTATCTATCTATCCATCTACCTACCTACTTTCCTAACTATCTGTCTATCTAGCTATGTATCGTAGTAGGTCTCTTACCTATCTATCCACCTGCCTGTCTATCTGTTTATCTACCTATCTGTTCACCTTTCTGTCCATCTATCTTTCCATTGATCTATCTATCTATCTATCTATCTATCTATCTATATGTCTACCTATCTATCTGTCTACCTACCTATCTGTCTACCTACCTATCTATCTGTCTACCTACCTATCTATCTATTAATTTATCATTCTATCTACCCGTCTATCGAACTATGTATCTATCCATCTATCTACCTATCTATCTACCCGTATATCTATCTATCAATCTATTCGTCTAGCTACCCATCCATCTGCGGACAGTTTAACACCGATCTTAAATGAAGATAAACGGAAACCCTACCTGTCAGAGGATTCAACTGAAAGCTGCTATTTGCCGGAACGAGCGTAAAACGCAGCGCAGCATTCATGCCGACATCCCTGTCGGTCGCCGAGACAACTCCAACCAAAGCTCCTTTGTCCAGGTTCTCTTCAACGCTAAACTCGTAGACTTCCTGCGTGAAGACAGGATCGTTGTCATTGGCATCCATGACGAGGATGTTCACCGTAGTGGCAGCGCTACTCGGCGGGATTCCATTGTCGGTAGCGATAACCGTCAGCGTGTATCGATCCTTCTCCTCGCGATCGAGGATCTCTTTCAGGTACAGGGATCCACTGTTGGGGAAGATCCCGAACTTGCCGAGGAGGTTATCTTCCTTGATACGGTAGGTAAGCCGGGCATTGTTGCCGGTATCGAAATCCACCGCAGTGACTTGAAGAAACTGCGAATTTGCCGGCGTCGATTCGAGGATATTGACTTGATACTGATCCTTGTCGAAGGTGGGCTTGTTATCGTTGACATCCTGCACCTCGATATGCAGCGTCAGGTTGGATCGTAGAGGTGGGATTCCCTTGTCGTAGGCACTGATGACCAAGGTGTACTTTTGGGTGGTTTCGTAATCGAGAGGTCGACTCAGTGTGAGGAATCCCTGGCGGGAATCGATTTTGAAGATGTTGCCCGGGTTGACGAGCAGTTCGTAAAAGACGACGCCGTTGTTTTGACTGTCGGGATCCTGCGCGTGGGCCGCGTAAATGGGGACGCCCAGGTCTGCGTTCTCGGCAACGGAGATCTTGACGACAGGTGTATCGAATTCCGGCGCGTTATCGTTGACATCGCCAATGGTGATGTTCACCTAGACATGTCGAAATAATCTTATTTCGCTTGTTTGACACACAATTGAGAAGAATGAGATTCTCTGCGCTGGTCTGACCAACAATGATGAAAACCCATTGAACCGCTGCCAAAGCGCATCAACAAACGGGAAGTGGAATATAGTATCCCTACTAAGTGGAAATGAAGCTAGGATTTATTCAATGACACGGGTTATAGTAATGATAAACAGTAAACTAATTACTTGTTTATAAGTACTATTATGATATAAGAAGGTTTTTAAAATTAAGATATTTAGGATTAGTACTAAATGTATGGAATGCGATTTAAAAAAACGACCCCGTGGAACTAAGTAGTGTTTGATAGTGAAAAATTTCGGTTGCACTTAAATTTAACCTTCATTAATTATAGCTAATTAGGCATAAGATACTGATAATGAATATGATTTTCTAACATAATTAATATGGATAGCTTGATAGATATAGACAGATAGTTAGGCAGACAGATGGGTAAATGGATAGATAGATACATAAGAGGACAGATAGATGGATAGATAGATACATAAGAGGACAGATAGATGGATAGATAGAAGTGATAGGTACGTAGATAGACAGAGACAAATAGTTAGATAGATAAATAGATAGACAGACAGACAAATAGATAGGTAGTTAGATAGATAGATAGATAGACAGACAGATAGATAGATAGATAGATAGACAGATAGTCAGACAGACAGACAGACAGACAGACAGACAGACAGACAGATAGGTAGAATGATAGATTAGATAGATAGATAGACAGATAGTTAGGTAGAAAGATAGATACACACACTACTGTAATAAATTGCACAGTTTAAATACATTATCTGTAATAAATAGAATAATATATTTTATTTTTCTCAAGTATTTTCTATATATATATATATATATATATATAAATCTCAGTTGTCAGACATTTTGGTAAAATTGCCCAGGGACGGGAAATTTTCAGCTTCAGCACGCGAAAAGCGATACCATCGGGCGACATCCAATCAACCGGGAAAGCTCTCTTTTTGGACAAATAAACCCTAATCCCTTACGTTACATTAATCACCACATTAACCAACAACTAATTTTTTTTAAAATTACAATAGATATCAACACAGATATTCATAATGATTATAAATAGAATTCAAGTTAATACATCAACATAATTCGATTGAATGGAAGAGTTTCTACACGTTGAGACATAAATATGTTTCGACATCTTAGTCCAAAGAGGATGAAGAGGAGGAAAAGTTGCTGCGTCTGCATAAAACCGGTACTTTGTCGACAACTTTGCAAAGTCAGAGAAAACAAGAATGGAACATGAGAGCATATCACAGCTTGATGACATGGTAACAGCATGTTCCTCTTCTCCTCGGCTCGCACTGTACAGCGTTATAAACAGATACCAACCTGAGTATGTCCAAAAGTGGGAGGATCGCCAACCATGGCCGCCACGTTGAGTAGGACAAATGGATGCGTCTCGTGGTCCAAGTCCGAATCGGTTCTGATGACTCCGCTAACCGGATTGATGGAGAAGTAACCGTTCGGGTCGCCCGAGTAGATCGAGTAACGGACGTCCGATCCTGCGTGATTGGCCCAAAACATTTTTGATTATAAGAAACTTAAGTTAACTTGAATTAAGTTAAGTTTGAAAGAAATAAGAATCGGGGGGGGGGGAGAAAAAATACGAGATGGAAATGACAGGAAAAAGAGAAGAATGTAAAATTATAATGCGACACTAATTAGAGACAAAAGCTCACCGACATGGAAGTGTCGAAGAAATCAACAAGAAAATACAGCATGACCGGTGGAAAAAGACAACACGACATATGCGTCGCGCGCATAGGAAGAAACCCCCAAATCTTCTTGTTTTTCACCTTTAAAAAAATCTAATAATAACAATAATAAAATAATAAGTTAATATACTAAAATTAACTTTGGAATAAGAGAAGACGGAGTTTAGGATTTCAACAACAACAACAACAACAACAAAAAGACGATACGACTCTAATGACAGTTTGAAGCGCAGGTTGAAAAGAGCACTTTTTGCCGCATGTTGCTATATCGCCGCCAGTCAAAAGTCAGGGCTCCTCTCGCATGATAATAATGGGAAACCGTTTCGGAGACATCGCCTTAATGGCGCAAATGTCACGCAATGGCAAACACTGCCAAAAAATGCCGTCACTTAAATGGCCCCCGACTTGAACAAGTTACGGCAAGGTCAACTACCACTTGCAACGCGACTATCCAACTCTCGCAACTCCAAATCCTTAATCCTAGGGGCCCGGCACATACAACAGGCGGCTATCCAACAACAACAAGTCTCGTTTCCTTCAAAGAAGACCAACACAACAAATGTTGGAAAGAAACAGCAGGAATTTAAAACTGTGCACAATTCTTAATGTCAGTCGTCTGCTGGGGCCCTGCGCCAGTAATTGCTCTGTTTTGTGTCGTAAAGGAAAAATGACGCTCACAGTTCAAAAGAACTTGTTAGTTTTTATCTCTTCCGCTCTGTTCACGTGTTTTGTACGGTCAGCCAATAGAATGAAGGAATTTCGAGCTGATTTTGGACGATGAGATGAAAGATAACCGGGGGATTTGAAGGAAAGTTGAATGATTGAATGGGTTTGGGTGATATCAATGCACGAATTGAGAGCTTAACTTCAGATGAAAATAGACAATACAAATCCTGTACGAAACTGTCAGCTATGTGACTCGCAAGATCTGTTTTAGAACCTAAATATGGCCGTCTTTCATTCACACCAAGTTTCCAAACACTCGAAAGCTCTACTAACCATGTACTTCAAGTGTTCACCAAGTGTTATTCTAAGGTTTCAGCGAGGTTCTCGCTCTTACACTATACTCGACAATGCTACATCAAAGCCTACTTACCATTGTCAGGTCTTTCAACTAGAATCATTCATGAATTCACTGAACCTTGTCCGTCTTTCTTGCAACTTTAACAGTTGAAGTTAATGGCCAGATAGGATTTCGAAGACAATTTTAAGAATTGCTGTGATAAGTAGACACATGGGAGATTGGTAGATAGATAGATAGATAGATAATTAGGTAGATCGATAGTTAGATAGATAGATAGACAGATAGATAGATATATATGTAGATAGATAGATAGATAGATAGACGGCTAGATATGTAGAGAAACAGAGAGAGTGACAGATAATGTAAGTTAGATAGATAGGCAGATTGTTAGATAGATCGATAGGTAGATTTATATATAGTTCGATAGATAGATAGATAGATAGATAGACTGATACATAGACGGGTAGATAGGTAGAGCAATGGCAAGACTGACAGATGCTAGATAGTTAGGTAGAAAGGCAGGTATATGTATAGGTAGATAATATAGTTAGGTAAACAGATAGATGGATTGATAGGTTGGTACATAAGTAGACACACAGATAGATAGATTAGTAGATACCTAAATAGACAGACAGACAGATAGTTAATTAGATATATAAATAGTTAGATAGATAGATAGCTAAATAGCTATCTAGATGGATAGATAGACAGCCAGACAGATAGATAGACATAGAGCGTGATACACGGACAGATAAAAAGTATACAGGTAAGATAGATACGCAGATAGTTAGATCGATAGAGGAAACTGCTGAATGTTACCAGTGACGCTAGTGGCCGTGACGGTGCCAATGACGTCATTGCGGGCGGCATCCTCTCGCACGGAGAACAGGTACCGAGAACTGTGGAAGATGGGCGGCTGTTGACTGCTATCGATCACCGTGATCAGTACCTCAGCATCGGCGAGAGATCGCAGCCCCCCGCCGTCGGTGGCCGAGATATTAAGCCGGTGCATGAGTTGAGCCCGAGATAAGCCGCGGGTGAGGAAAATCTCCCCGCTTAATGGCTCGATGCGAAAGAGGCCCTTCTCGTTGCCAGCCACAATGTTGTAGCGGACCAGACCGTATTTGCCGCTGTCTTTGTCCGTAGCCACGACCACCACCACCGGTCCGCTGGTCATTTGCTCCTCGCGCAGCGAGACGTTATACTCCCGAGGGTAAAAAGTTGGCCGATTGTCGTTGACGTCTGTGACTTGAATCTTAATCATTGCAGTTGTGCTCAAACCACCTAATTAACAAAACAAATCATTAAGAGAAACTCTTTTCTTTCTCTTCGTGTGTGTGTAGCACGCAGCCGCGGAGACTATACGTGCCTCCTCAGCGTTTCTGTCGGTTTTCAAAGCCAAACTTAATTACCACACACAGGTACTTTTCTGTTCTTTTCCCACCTTTTTCGGCTCTTTCTATAACTTTCATTCAGTTAACTGAGTAAATCAAGTTCATTAAGTAAATCAAGGTTTTCATGAAACGTTAAAGTTTCGATACAACATCCAAGTTACGGAATATCACCATTAGCTTCTCTCTACCTCTCTATTACACACTCGACAACTCGGAAAACCAACTTGATTATACCGAAACACGACTTTCTTTTTCCCTCTTTCGGTTGTCTTTAACCTCATTAAGTTAATTAAGTTAACGAGACGACGTGTGTTATTACCTCGGTCGGTTGCCAGAACAGGAAACTCGTAAATACTGCGCTTCTCGTGATCCAGGGAAGCTGCGATGCAGATTTCACCGGATGACGGCTGCACTTCGAACTCGAGGTACTTTTTGAAGCCCTCGCCCATGGTGTAGTTGACAAGCGCGTTGACTCCGCAATCGGGATCCGTTGCAGACACCTGGACAAATCGCAAACACAAAAAATCATTAACCAACTTATTCCTCAAATACACGTTCAGCCGTCTGAACTCTTCAATTCATCTTTATCTTAGATGTTAACGGCCTGTTGAATAACAACACAACTCGATGGTTATGTCAGCTGATATATCGATACTTGACAGAAGATATCGATGTCGATATGATTCACATCGCAGCAATCTCCCAATACATCAATTCCAACTCGACTTTTAAGTGAACAGTGGTTATTGAATTTTTCACAACATTCGACATGTCGATTTAACAGTACTCCAAAATGAAGATTCCAATATCCATATCGATAATTTTACTACAGTGGCTAATTAGATAACATCTCAAGTTGTAATAGTGGAAATTGAATTTTTATAACCGATACTTTTGACCTCTACCAGTCAAGGGGTAGTGGATGGTTAGGGAAGAAGAGGTGGAGGGGGGAGGAGGGGGAGTCGGCTAAAGGAATCTGTATAATGAAGCTTTTGCTTGTGTGGCCGGGGTTCTCTGTGTTGAGAAAAGAGGCGCTTTTAGAACGGGAGCCGTATATAATTTAGCCTACCGTGACTTCCTGCGATTGCAAACCGAACGCAATCACAAATTACAAGCTTGCTCCGACGCCCGTTTTTTTTTCAAAATTTTTTTATTTTTTTTCTTTCAAGAATGTGTTCGTCTGTCTAGCTCTCTCTCTCTCGTTCTTGTCTACACAGGGTCAGACGGAAGACTTTTTCGTTCACAATTCCGAGGGGTTGACAACTGAAATAACCTTATTCGTACACCCCGTGGAAAATCACGAAGAACTTTAAGTTAATCAAACTGATGTTTTCCAATCGTACGCCCTTTTGATAAAGTTGCCAACCCCTCGTTTCCAACTAAAAAAGCTATTCGGGTAAAACAAAATAAACAGGTAAAGATATAGGAATGTCTATAAAATTTTATACCGCGCCATTCATTTGTCATTTACCCCCGCGTTGTACTGTTAGGACGGCACGTATTATACCCAAGACACAAGTCTTGCAAATTGCCACCGGAAAATGGCAGCTGTAAATCTTTTGCAAATTACGCCAAACAAACATTTTAGAGGTTTGCGAGCGCGCGTACAAATCTGCACAGAAGAAGGGAAACAAGTAATAAAAAGCCCTGTTTGTTGGTATATATTTTCCATTCTTTGAGGCAGACAGGTAGATAGATAGATGGATAGATAGATAGAAAGGTAGATATATAGATAGATAGGTAGATGGATAGATAGATAGTAGATGGATAGATAGATAGGTAGATATATTGATAATGATAGATAGATAGATAGATAGATAGATAGATAGATAGATAGATAGATAGATAGAGAGGTAGATGGATTAATAGATAGTAGATGGATAGATAGATAGAGAGGTAGATGGATTGATAGATAGTAGATGGATAGATAGATAGGTAGATATATTGATAGATGATAGATAGATAGATAGATAGATAGATAGATAGATAGATAGATAGAGAGGTAGATGGATTGATAGATAGTAGATGGATAGATAGATAGGTAGACATATTGATAGATGATAGATAGATAGATAGAGAGATAGAGAGGTAGATCGATAGATAGATAGTAGATGGATAGATAGATAGGTAGATATATTGATAGATGATAGATAGATAGATAGATAGATAGATAGATAGATAGATAGTTAGATAGATATACAGATAAATAGACAGAAAGACAGATCGATGAACAGACTTTACAGGTAAACAGATAAATAGGCAGACATACAGATATACGGATAGATAGACATAGATAGATAGACAGACAAACCAGATAGCCAAGCACTTGGTAGATAGATAAACAAACAGGCAGATACAACTAATGACCAACTAATGCAATTTCCTATTAAGACTGAATCAATCAATGTGCTAACTGAACCTAAAAATTTCCAGTAAACACATACACATCTCTCAATCCAAACAGTAGATCAACAATTCATAGATTACGAACAATATCAGTTTGACATTTACTTTGATTTCTAAACTGGACAACGCGTAGCTGAAATATTACGCAAAGGGTTTAGATTAGGTCTACAACAGTACACGCGCACCTGGGCAAATCATCGGTAGCCTTGTTTTCAAAAGAGAGAGGCCGACATAGAAGCCACATCTACGACAAACATCGGCAACAAAGCCGGGGGATTTAAAAAAATAAAACTTTTTTTCTCAAAAAAAAGGACGCTGGGAGTTTATTGCTCTTAATGGTTACCAGTGGGGCTTTTCGGCAACCGAAAAGCCGAAATGACAGACGTCCAACTCGGGTTGCAACCGACATATTTTGTGCGCAAAACTCGGCTTTTTAACAGCTTGTTTTGTCAAATCCTCAAACAGTCTGGCTTGTTACTTTCCGCGTAGTTTTTATTTCCCGGTGAAATTTTTTTTTTCAAAAACAGGAACACACCGCTGCTTATTAATCCAAAGGGGTTCGCAAGTCTGAAAATCTTGGGAACATTTCAGTCAAAGATCTCGTGAAAAATCGGAAAAATATTTCCTGACAATTTTCAACAAAAAATTGTTGAAAATACGTGTTAACCACAACAATATTTTTTCCTTAGGATTGAAAGAAAAAACACGACTGTCTCTTTGGCTTGGAAAGATAGTCACTCATTATTACATTGATTTGTAGTCGAGTGAAAAGTAGCTCTTCAGCGAGTCGCATTAGTCAAAATTAGCGTCACAACAAACGCGGTGGGTGGCGGGTCATCAAAGTTTGTAATTTTTTCCCCGGGTCAAATAAAAAGAATAAAACTGGCAAAGTGACAAAACTGTATAGCTAAAAGTGAGTATCGATTCATTTAAAGTTGTGCTGTTGATCCAAGCGCGTGCTGCACTTGGTAGATGGATAAGATACATAGATAGATGAACAGATAGATAGACAGGTAGGCAGCTAGATAGATAAATGGATGAACAGATAGATAGACACCATAGTTGGATTAAATACACAGATAGATAGGTAGACAGAAAGATAAATCGTTAGAAAGATAGATAGATAGATGGACCGACAGATAGACACGACAGTTGGATAGATAAAGTACATACATAGAAAGACAGAAAGACAGCTAGATAGATAGATAGATGGACAGATAGATAGACACGATAGTTGGAAAGATAAAATACATACATAGATGATGATAGACAGATAGACAGCTAGGTAGATAGATAGACGGACAGATAGATACGATAGTTGAATAGATAAAATAAATACATAGATAGATAGACAGCTAGATAGATAGATAGGTGGACAGATAGATAGACACGATACTTGAATAGGTAAAGTACATACATAGAAAGAGTGATAGACAGCTAGATAGATAGATAGTTAAATAGATAGATGGACAGACAGATAGACACCATAGTTGAATAGATAAAACGCATACATAGATAGATAGACAGGTAGATAGACAGATAGACACATAGACAGATAGATAGATGGATAGATGGGTATAAGTTAAAAGTAGTTGCAAATACAAATATGTAGATACATATAAAGACAGATAAACAAATAGATGTTTACCTAGAGTAGTAAACATATCGATACTTATATACATAATATATAAATAATGTACAAAATAACGATATGACACAATATACATTAATACACAATAATAATTATATAACACATCATTATTACAGACACACTATAAAAAGCAAACATTGCGCGCGCACGTTTGAATTTTTTCAACTAAAGGCTATTCACAAATTATTTTTTCCCAGGCGCTGAAAATTCTTCTGTATAGCAGACAATTTACATTTTACTACTTCACAGTCATAACGGCTGCTCGGATGATTTAAATTTTTTGTAAAAAAAAAAATAAGAAAAGATATTCGAATGTTTATATCTTATTCCTCTCCTTTACACAGGATATAAACATTAGCAGAGACCCCCCGAATAAAAAGTGAAAAAGTTCAATCAAGCCTTAAGAAGCACTTGGTAATTTGCGTTTTTAATATTTGGCAGATGAAGGTGGAATAGGAAAAAGTGCCGTAAAAAGCGATCGTAACTCAGCCAATGGTTTTTCTATATAACGAACTTTTCAACGGACGAGAGAGGAGACCCTTGAAGGTTCATTTCGTTCCACACAGCGCAGCTCTATTCAAGAGTTTTTACGGGTATACATTCTGGAAGCCCATTATGAATTATGAAGTTGTACAATGATGTTGGAAAGGAAATCGTGCAGACTTCCTCGACTTTTTTTCCAACATCTCTTTTCAACAAATTTAATTTCTCCAACTGGAAATCTTTTCAGGAAGTTTAAGAGTAACAGTATTAGTAGGATAATAGATCTAGTATAACATAGGTATAGGTTATCATAGAGATTACCA
Source organism: Leptestheria dahalacensis (assembly GCA_022114935.1). Lineage (NCBI taxonomy): Eukaryota > Metazoa > Arthropoda > Branchiopoda > Diplostraca > Leptestheriidae > Leptestheria > Leptestheria dahalacensis. Next base: position 12,156 of record JAIQCU010002002.1, read on the forward strand.
CGTGGTATGCAGTTTATAGTATACAATGCATAGTATGTAGATGATAGAACATAGTACAACAGCATATAGTCATCTACCAGGACAACACTGTATTCATGCTTAGTATGTACCATATGTGGCATATACGGAATCTGTTCTTAAAGCTTTCGTATACTAGTGTTATAGTGATGTCTAGTACCTAGTAGACCTATATCTATCTATCTATCTATCTATCTATCTAGTGTCGATATAGACATAGATTCGTATCTAAATTAGCACTGATATACTACTATACGTGATATAACAGTATAGTAGCATATAACAATAGTATGTAATACATGGTATATAGATTATAGTACCTAGCACAACCTAGTATATAGTAGAAGTATAACAGCATTTACAGTCCGGAGCCACACAAAGGGATTCTGAATGGTATATAGGAAATGATGGATCTTTCTAACTTTAGGATTTTATTCTGGCAAACCTAACGATCCGATCTACATGAAACTTTCCTAGTATATTAAGTACTACTAGTTCTACACTCAGTATTTTTTCGGCCGTCCTATCTTTGAAAACCTAGGTGCAATAAGCGATCAACTTTCCCCCGTAGCAAGAACCCTTTTTTCGTGCTCTTAAACTACTATACTACTGCACGGTCAATTCGATCAGCAGGGCCTAAAGCTGGTAAACGGGGGTGGGTGGGGGGTAAAGTTACCCTATGATACATTGAACAGGGGGTGGGGGGTGGAATTAAGAAGCCTGGCCTATAAGAGGCTTTTTTGGGGGGGTGAAAAAACCGTACAACGCAACCGAGTTCATCTGCAGTAAATCTTGGCACCTTCCCGCCCCTTGAAGTCTGCGATACGCCTCGTGGCCTTCAGTCTTGCCAAACATGAAATTTCCCTGGGCCTTTTGTTTCAAGCCGTATGACGGGCGAGAAGTGGCAATGCTGTGCGCCACAAACTATTCGCCCGGGCTTCACTTTGTGTAACTCTTGTCTGGTACAAGTCGCGGACTTTTTGAATCCTCGTGTTCCACACCAACCGCACCTCAACCTTTACTATGCATAATGAAACAGCTGAGGAAACAAGACCGGAATGAACTGGAAAAAAGCACAAAACGCTGGATTATTTTTTAAAAAAAACGACATATTAATATGTTGTCTGTGTGTGTAACATTCGATCGATAAATTAAACTTTCGTGATGCTATCGCCTCCCTCTGTGAAAAATACGGATATAGGAAAACCTTTAATTGCAACTTTTCTTATCGCGGGAATGCATCGCCGGGGCAACGTTTTTTTTTTTAGGGCTCGATTGAATAGACCAAACAAAATAATGATCCCTCGTCTTCTTTCCTTCTATAAATTTCTCCCTTTTCTTTTATTTTATTTCTTGAAATTATAAATATTTAGGTTTTATGTGTGTACCTTCCTAAAGGGAATGCCACTGAGATGGAGGGAAAACTCTGAACAGCGGAGAGATAGGGGGAAAAAATTAATTCCTCAGACAAAGATTATTATAATAATTAGATGTGGCAAATGGCGCACGATAGACTTGTGCAAGAATTCCAGCGTATAGATATTCAACTTTTTTCCCTTTCCTGCCCCCCCTGTATCTTCAATATGGTTAACAGGTATATAAGATTGTTTTCTGGTGGAAAGGGAGAAAAGCGGCTCCAGTCTCGATAACCTGACAATCAGTCGGTGCGCCTCCACATTGCTGATGAGAAAATAATAACAGAAAATAGTCGGTTCCCGACGATACTGTGCCCGTCTGTCACTGTAGCTTAGGGCGCTCAATGGCGGCAGTGATACACTCTATCCTCCCATTGGGACCGTTTTTCGCACGGAAAAATACCTCTGGTAAACACTTGGCACAGCGTTTCACCGTTTAAGACATTTTCCGACTCATTACCGTTTCTTTCGGTTCCAAACATGCCCTTTTCGCTTTTCAAATGATCCCATCGATGCCAAAGTGTCTCAGTCCTCTTCCTGCCATGTTCACAGCACATTCAAATTGATCTGGGATGACAATTTCCTTAAGTATGGGAGTGTACACACACACGATAGACTTGTATATGTAGATACAAA
>JAIQCU010002003.1:0-14773 GCA_022114935.1 Leptestheria dahalacensis
GGGGAGGGGTTAAAAAAAACACGGATGGCATGACAATTCCCCTTGGCTAATGGGACGCTAAAGGAAGGGAAAACTCCCATGTCCTTAATGAGCCCAAACGTCCGATTTCGGAGGTGCTGACAGAAATCTTAAAACTCACCGAAAGACTTTTAAAAACAAAAATTACAACATCGGTTAAGATTAAAAATTAAACGACACGCGAGACTAAAAATAAATATAAGAATACAATTAAAAATAACAACAATTAAGTTATAGTTAATAAAAACAATGGTTAAAATTGTTAAGAAAATGAGATTTACCTTCTAACTTCATTCCCACATCGAGGCACTTTTGGAATCTGCAGTAGGGACACCTCTTGCGCTGGGACTTGTCAATATGGCAGGATCGGTCAGCGACGCACGTGTACACTTTCTTGTTCTGGACGGTGCGTTTGAAGAATCCCTTGCACGATTCGCACGTCAGCAGTCCGTAATGATAGCCGGACACTTTGTCGCCGCACACGGGGCAGAGTTCCTCGATTCCATCCTTGGTATCGGGCAGTTCGTGCGCCAAGCGGGAGCTGCTGGCCACCGGCTGGTTGAGCGACTCGATCGGCGCTGCCGCCGAGCTGCTGTTGGTCGGACTCAGGGCGCCAGAGTCGAAATCTCCTGTGGGCGGATTGTAAATGCAATAAGATTCCAGGTTACTCAGACCGACCGTCACACCGACACCCAACATGTTCGACTCGACGGAAGACTGGTTCATCTGACTGGACGCGTAGCCCATCCCGCCGCCCGGATTACCGAACGGCGAGATGGACACGCTGCCGGGACTCGATGACGGCATCGACAGCGAGGCAATCGACAGTCCCGGACTCTGCGCCCGGTGATTCTGGTCGATTTGAACGCTCACTTGCTCGCTGTCGACCAAGTGCGAGGGGCTCAGGTTGAAAGCCGAACTGAGAGGAGTGATTGCGAGGTCCATGTCAGCTAGCATCTCTTGGCATCATTCAGCACAAACAAAAGTTTGGAAGAAAATCACAAACAAGTCTCACGTCCACACAGAAACCAAAATGGTAAAATAATCCGATTGGGTTGCTTAATCCAGCTGAATAAGAGTAGAAACTTTCGATTGTCAAGCAAACGGTGTCCGTAGAGCTTTTGAGGCCAAAAGTAGGACACAGGAGAAGTCCCCCCCCCACCTGACTGAAAAGCGAAAGTAAACCTCACGCTGAACAGCACACACACAGACTCGCTAACCAGTCACGGGAATAATTTTTTCTCTCTCTTCCAGTCCAGTCCAATCCAATCCAATCCAAACCCAAAAAAGTCACTTTTCGTCGATTTTTCTAATTCAAGGTAAGATTCAAAATCACCGGTAGATTGTTCTTGGTTATTACAAGAGCCACTTTTCGCATAAGAAAACGACGGAAAGCTCGTATTGAAGTCGGTCAGTAAGCAGTAAACAGGGACGTCTGCTCACGTTCACTAGCAACCCAAGACTGAATCGACGAGCGATAGGTATCCAATTACTCTCTCTCTCTCTCTCTCTGCTTGCTTGTTTGTTGCAATAAAAAGGAGGCGGGTCCACGTACAAGATACAACCTCCCCTCGAAAACCGCGTGTGCGAAAAAATTCCGCGCGTTGTGCACGCTAAAGCAGAGCGTCGAGAAATGTTGGCGAGTAGAAACAAAGTCGACGACACAACTGCACGGTACAGTGCAATCAGTGAAAGTGGATTCGGCCCGTCTGCACGGTAACCTCCCCCTTGTGCAGCACACACAGCTCAGAGCACCTCCCACCTTATCCTGCCCGCCACTGGGCTGCACTCCGCCACAACCGCCTCGCGACCTACTTTCCATAGCCGGCAAAGAGGAGCCCAAAAGGCAGCATAGACACACTACACACACTACACACTTTACACACACACAGTTTTTCAACAATCCCACGTACGATTCGAATTAAGAGAATTCTTCACGCAGATAAAATTCGGTAGGCTCACTGGTAATCACTAAATTCCAGTCACCTCCATCAAATCTGTGTCAAAAGAGTCAAGAAAGGGAATAAAACAAAACCGGTCGGGAGTTCTTCTTAGCCACGAGAATAAAATAAAATAAAATCACCTCTTAAAAATTAACTTTGATTTAAATCTAGTATCGATGTCCCTGGCATCTTAGATGAGACGTCGAATTTAATATCACAAATTAACGATTCAATGGTACCAGAATCAGTTTGCCACGTTACTGCTACAACAATGACACGTACAATCTAGAGCCCGAAAAAAGGGTCATGAATGGCGGATAATTCTTGCGATTTCTAGAATTTTAAGATTTTATTTTGACAAAACTAACCAAACGATTTGAACGAAACTTTCCGAGTGCATTAAGTACCATTAGACATACATCCAGTATTTTTTGGATAGTTATAACTTTGCAAGTGTAGGAGCAATAACCAATCAACTTTTCCCCAGCAAGAACCCTTTTTTATTTCTCGAAACTGCATTGTTATCTTACTATCCTTTATAGTCGTACAATATAGCCATTCATTAGAATTTTTTCAAGTCAACAGGATCTTCATTCATCAACGTTTCATTCAGGGATACTGCGAGCTGTTTGATTGAAGTGGTAGACTAAGAGTATCGATATCGTTTTAGTTATAGGTAAATCGATTAAGGATTATTCCGTGCGAGTTGATTGACTTTCGTTCAAGTCAACTTGATAGAGGCACGTGTTCAAACTAGATACAAAAAGTACCCGGATAATATCAAGACGAACAAAATAAATGTGTTTTGTCTGTCCAATGTCTGTTTTATGCATCTTATCTATGTATGTATCAATGTACGTATAATTGTATAAGTATGAATATACCTGTGTATATATCTTTTAATGTATCTATCTTTCTATCTGGGGGTATAGACCGACTAAAAAATCATACCCTGCAAGTTGACTATCTTCCAGTCACGTTGAATAAAAGACGCATTTTCAAACTATAAAAGGACCCAGATCATATCAAGACGAACAATATAATACATTACTTAGATCTGTATGTCTGTCTATCAGTCGATTTATCCATATATCTTTCTACCTATTTGTCTACCTATGGTATCTATGGACCTTATACGTGTCATGCCTTGATGCCTTTCTATCAATCGACCAACCTATCTATCTATCTCCTATCTACGTATCTATCTATCTGCCTATCTGTCTGAATACCTGCCTATTATATTTATCTACCTATTACTCAACCTATGTATTTGTGGACTTTGTGTACGTATCTATTTATTAGCACTCTATCTATCTATCTATCTATCTATCTAGGGTTAAATTGGTTTCACATCGCTTGGTGCAAGCTGACCATCTTCGAGTCAAGTTCACAGCGACAAATTTCAAACCAAATAGGAACAAAACAGTTCCTATCCAAATGCGGAAAATAGCTCTGTCTATCTATCTATCGACCTATAGCGTCTACAGACCTTTGTATCTATCCATCTCTGCATCTTATCTGAATAAGCATGTATACAACTGTCTACCTATCTTTCCATCTATCTACCCATCTAGAGGTGAATCGACTTAACATCATTCCACGCAGGTCGACTTCCTTCGAGAGTCAAATTGACGTGAGTACCCTCTACCAAACCGAGACAGAAAATGGACCAAAAGGGCGATATAGAAAAGCGAGAGTGGGTTCGTGTCTCGCTGCCGGAGAATTCCCCTTTGCTCGGCAACTGCGGCGAGGCGAAGCGAGAGGCAGTCGCGGTTCTGCTCGTAGCGCGTTAGCCTACTGACCCATTTACCAAAAAAAAGTCGTAACAAACGTACATATACACAGCCACATACCCATTGCATATAGCTACACACACAGCATACACATGTGTGTAACATACAGCTACGTCACTTTCAGCACGGACCGGGCGAACGGTTTTATATTTGTTCCTCGGGTGATCAAGCACACGTCGGCTGTGCATGTATAAACCGAGTGAACTGAAAGCCTCGAGTCTGGTTATTGCGTCCAAGGATATCTGTTCCCGTGCTAAAATCTTTCAAGATTCTCTCGGGATTTTCGAGAATGTTTTCCGAGATCTTTAGAATTTCTGACTTGCGAACCCCTCGTATGTATCCACTTTGTCTTGTGAACGAATAAAAGGAGAAAGAGACAAATAAAACGAAAGTGAAAACGGACCTTTAGGAAACCCACACACACACGCATAGAAAGAAGGTGTAGAGAGAGAAGACAGAAAAGGAAAGAAAGTGGGCATTTTTCACGTTGCACACACCAGACGGTGGATATCCTCGAGCTATTAGGTCTTTGGGTAACTCAACAACCAAAGAGAGACAGGGGGAAGGCAACTTTCATAAATCGTTTGCCTCGCTGGAATGTCTTCGGCAAACCGTGCACACACTTGTTATACCCAGGTGAAGAGAGAAATCGATATATCGAAACAAAACAAAAAATTGCAAAAATAAGAATCGATATCGATCGACTTGACAATAACAAATCGAAATCGACAATAACAAAAGGGAATAACCGAATTTAATCACCAAATATATCTTAATTGACATTATTAATCTTACACTTCATTAAACATAATTATTTATGATTCATATAATTTACCTTGCAATTAATTAAAATTTGAATATACACTAACACACCTAAATATAGTTAAAAAATAAACAGATGAAAAATGAAAAAAGGGAATAATTTATAGAGAACCGGCTATCAGCTGTGCCGGCAACCATTTGACGAGATAGCTATGGACACACAGAGACAAACAGCAGAATGTCTCGCGACCTACTTAATGCCTCGCTTGCCACCGTCAGTACTCTTTGAGTCAATAATAGACGCGTACTGCTTCCAAGTATTCGCACAGAAACCGCAGCAAATAGACTTTCAACTTGCTGCCACTCGTGTTATTACATTCAGAAACCTAACCAACCAATGTAAGCTCAAGAATCTACTCCCAAGAATCACCGTACACTTGCCGGGGAAATGAGGGAATCGAAATGAAGAATCACGAGAGAAAAAAAAACTCATTGAAATCAACGAGATATGAGGGTACGAATCACGAAATAACGAGCGGTGGAAATTACTAATGTAATAATTAATTGTTATTACTACAATTTATATTATATATCTATATGTCTATATACATAACATTATTTTTAATACAATCAATGAATAATTAAATTACTTAATTAATTGTATTAAAAAATACAGTATAATAGAAATATAATGATAATATAATAAATATAGAAAATAAGAATCCACTGTAAAAATAAATTAAACTAAGTTAAATTAGATTTTATTAATTACTTTTTTTAAAAGCACAACGAATAGAGGAACGTTACAATTACGCTTATTCCGAATTATATTGATGTAAATTAAATTTAACTGCCAAATCAATTTAAATTCTAGGGCAAATTATAAAATCAGAAAATTAATTAAAAATGTGTCTCCCATAAAAATCCGTAGAATCTCCCAAAAATGGATTTGAAATTTACAACAAAAGGCGCAGACGGCATGTTCCAGAGGCTTTTGGGGCTTTGGAACTTCCACTTTCGCTTAATCAAACAAATTCTTACCGAAAAACACTTGTTTAGTCACAATGCGCGCCGAACTTCTCAACTTGACCGTCTTGAAACCTGCGCCTTGCACTGCCCCGAACAGAGATGATTGACGTCACTGATACAACATGACTAGATCGAAATCTAAACGTAAAACTCTATGACAGTTAATTGATAATAACCTGTCCTATAAGACAGACAACAATGAAACCTAATACAAACTAATGTTTTGACTGTAATTTCGTTTTACCATTTACTTCAATTACAAAATTTATTTGTAACTTTTCAGTTTAGTCATTAAAGGTTAAAATTTGAAACTAATCAAAATTTTAAATAATAAAGAATGTAATCAATCCAGGTGGCTTGAAACGCGACTTTATAAATTCTGTACAATAAAATAACAATACAATTAATTATAACATACTGTATCATAAATAATGATATTAATGTAATACAAGTACGTTATTATATTACCCTATAGTATAATTACATGTATAATTTTACACATAACTTAATAAAATTAAACATATATTTAATTAAGAAGACTGGGATATTCATAACTACCTTCATTCATATTTTATTTAATATTACTTTTGATTCGATACGCTATATTTAATTATACAATTACCAGTTTAATATTTATGTACATACATTTACACATTAAGTTTGGTGTATCACACGTAGACGTATATTATAATGGCCATCACCTGACCCTATTGATTGCATAAGGAAAACGGACATTTTAGCTTTTAGCCAAGAGGTTGCTGTAATCCAAGTTTTCCGGCAAAGAGCAAATAGTTTACGACAGCCGTGTAATATTGCAAATCCGCCTTGACGCTTTCTACGCGAAACGCCCCTTGTGAAAAGTTCGCAACTTTCTCCGCTAATGGAAAACTTCAACATTCGTAGACCTTCTGCAGTTGCAAAACAAGCCGTGTTTTTGTCGTTTCCAGTACTACCTAATCGAATCAATACGACTTCGAACCAAAACAGAGTCGACTCGACTTTCACCCCCACCCCCCAGAAAAAGCCGACTCAATTGAAGATTATCATGCGCTAAATAACCAACTGAATCGATTGCAATTAGAAATATAGTCGTGAATGGCTTAGTCAACACCCACAGAGTCGAAATTTACCTAAAAAAGTCGGACTCATCTGAGGACTACCATATAACCAATTCAATCGACTGCAATTCGACAAGATAGTCGTAAATGGCATAGTCAACAGCCATAGAGTCGACTTTTGCCCCCCCCTCCCCCCAGGAAAGTCGATTCAACTGAGAATTATCAAAAGCCAACCAACTCAGCAGCAGCAACTCGACTGCAATTCGACAATATAAGATAGTCGTGAATGGCTTAGTCAACACCCACAGAATCAACTATTAACCCAAAACAAAGTCAACACGACTTTCACCCGCTGAAAGTCGACTCAGCTGAAGACTATCATGTATTAAAAAAAGTTGAATCCATCGCAATTTGACAAGATAGTCGTGAATGGCATAGTCAACAGTCATCGAGTCGACTTTTAACCCAAAAAGAGTCGATTCGTCATTCACGCGAAAAAAATCAACTTAACTGAGGACTATCATATCCTTAAGATGATCTAATCAAATGAATTAGAAATCCGTCAGTAAAGAAGTCAATGGCATAGTCAACACGCAAAGGGTCGGATTCTAGCCAAAACAAGAGTCGACTCGACTCTCGCCCCAGAAAAGTCGACTCCGCTGGAGGACTATCATGCACAAAATAACCAACCAAATCAAATGCTATTTCGACAAGGTAGTCGTGAAAAAATCCAGTCGACTTTTGCAACCTGCCAGTCACTTGAATGCACATAAATGCACCAAAGTCGACAAAATCGATTGGTAAGATGACATTTACCGACAATTCAGGTCAACTCGATTCTCTCCCTGTCATTATCCCAACCGAATCGACTCTAAATCCGATAAATTGGTTGTAAAATCGCACTCACCACATTAAATCCAATCAACTCGACTTATCAATCCAAAGAAAAATCGACTTTATTAGGCACTACGCTATCGCATTGAGTTTCATTATATACATATATATATAATTCTATTTCTATGTCGAAAGCTGATAATCAAATTGTGTTTACACGCTTTTATCAAACAAAACTCTCAAATCTTCCAAAAACGTCCAAAATCAAAATCGACTCGTAAAAATCACAGTCCAACGTCCACACGACTGTCACATTACCGGGGAAAAGTTGACTTACGCTTACTGCTTCTACACTTTCAAAGATAAAGCAACCCAAAAAATACTGCACACAGNCTCTTCAAAATGCGGACCGGCCCTCAACGAAAGTGAAACGACGGGACACTGGTTTTCATTATTCTTACTATTTTATTATTTTTCCTCTGCCAAAAAAGGAAATTGAGAAACAGAAAAAGGGCCAGACTAACCGGAGCGCGTTGAAAGCAAACGAGCGTGAATGGGGTGACCCAGATACCCAGTATCCCAGTGCACTAGACCCACTTATCGGGAGCCGCTCGCCAAAACTTTCCCTTCGCCGTTTTCCAGCATCAACACGCGTGCGCGAGCGTGCCTCTGACGTAATCAGAGACTTTCCATTTCATCGTCATTAGCGCCACTCGGGTAACGACTGCACAGCGTTGGCTAACGCATTTTGTTCAATTCAGAACCCAATGAAGATCTATATCAACATTCACGTGGAGAGTCGCGGTTCGTAGAATGACTTAAAATGACTCACTGACATTATCGATGAATCCTTAACGGAGTTTCATCGACTCGTTGGCTCAAGTTCATTCAAGCTTTTTTGCTTTTAATATCCTACAAAGATTCATAGAAGCAATTGGGAATCACAAATCCTAGAATGACTCAATGACTCATTTAAATTATCGATGAATCATCAATAGATTCTTTGTTGACGTTGGCTAAAACTATTTCTTTCCTTCAAGCCATTTCTTATATACTGATAAAGTGCCACAGACCCTAGAATGACTCAATGATTCATAGGAGTCATCAATGAATCATTTATGAATCTTCGTTAAAATCTGTCGTCCAGTTGCAAACCGAGATCCTGATGGCCGAGGCTGATGGCTGTAGGGTCCAGTTAAATGACTCATAAATTGCCAATTCATATACTCGATGAGTCAATAGCTTGGTGACTCATACGAATCATCAACGAATCACTGGTGGAATCTTCCTTGACTCTGTAAATCTATCTCTTTATAAGTGGTCGAGAAAGCCTTAATACGCACTCGAAAGACTCAATGACTCAAAGCGTAAATCAACATGATTCTGAATCTTTTCCTCGGTACGTCGTTGCAGCTGTTTTGTCTGACTCAATCAATAGATGTCAGATAAGTCAAATGACGCACAAATGAATCATTCATATACTCGATAACTCAAACGCTTAGTGAATCATATGAGTCATCGAGGAAATCCTCCTTGCCTCTGAACAGCTAATCTGTCCACATAGTCCAGAAAGCCTTAATGCAAACTCAGATGACTCGGTGACTCAAAGTGAATCCAATATGACGTTGCAGCTGTTTGTCTAATTGAATCAGTAGCTGTCAATCAAGTCGAACGACTCAAAAGTAACTCTTTCAGACAATCAATGACTCAATGAATCGAGCGAAAACTGAATCTGCCACTGATTCAACAAAACTTAAACAGCTCCCTGGTGAACCGAATAAATGACTCACAAATAACCCGATGAAACTTTGTTTAACTGCGACAAAAAACATGTTTCTTGTGCGTCGCATGTGCGTATGTCAAAACAAATGTTCAAGGCGTTTCATAACTTCTTTCTAAATGATGATTGTGATAAAAGACGATTACAACGACGATTATGATTAATCGCGACGCCTTGACCTACTGACACGCTGCACCAGACCCGAATTATTTCACAACCACCGATTAACTCTTTCCAGTCAATACATTTATCTTTAACTAATATCACATTTCACGGACATACCCAATTTTACATTTAAAAAAACGTTAGAAAATTACATTCTATGAATATATCCCATGTCATTCAAAAATCATATTTGAGGACATATCCATATAAACTCAAAACTCATCTTAAAAAATAAGACAAATAAAAAAGTAGTTTAGAAAGTTGCCATAAGATAGCCGATAGTTTAAGTCATTCACCATAGGGAGGGGGTTAATATTGTCGAGAAATAGTAGCCGATGTCTGCGCAAAACCAGCGTAGCAACGGCGTCCGTAAATAGCGTCACAGGTTTGGCATGTATCAAAGACCAAAACGGCCTGACCTACTTGCCTCATTCCCTACTGACTTTGGCACTACTTTCGCTTCTTTTCTTATCGTCATCACTTTCGATTTTTCTTTCCCCCCGCTGTGTTCCCTCCAATTCTCTCAGTCCAGTCAGTCAGTCAGTCTCGGTTACGCTGATAAAACAGTAAAAAAACTATCGCTTTTACGATCCTCGATGCGAGAGATAAGGCCCCTCGGACGCTACGTTTTCACTTTCCGTCAAAAAGTCAGATGAACCTTTCATTTCGAATCTGAAAAAAACTGATTCTTCAGGTAAAAGGGAAAAGATTACCATTGGAGATATCGCTGCTATCTCTGATGACAGTCTGCGTGGAATGGATCTCATTGGCAGCGTCGTCACGTCGCTGATGACTACGACGTACTTCTTGGCTTATTTCTCTCTGCAGGGCGAACTGAAATAACCAAATGACGCGAGTTAGGCTCCCATTTTATTGATTTATCGATTTGGCGGGATATTAATATCAATGAAATTATCATGGAAACCTGCTGCGACAAAAAGACCAAAGCTTGCGCGGATGCTGTAGGCAAATCACTATCGATTTCATCGGGCGACGACGGTACTGGCGAAACCTTCCAAGGACAAGATAGAAAAAGAACCAAGCAGGGTTCATTAGACAAACAATTCAGGGGCTTCGTACATACCGTCATTGAGGCGGGGGCTGTAATGCAATTTACAACACAAGGGAAAAATGCAAACGGCGGACGATTACCGATTTCTCTGTAGAGCCATCTAGCGGGTCGATTTTCCCTTTGGAAGTGACACCGAGCTTGATGTGGGTAAACGAAGGCAGGACTCCACTCATTTTCCAGCGCAGGTTGCAAGTTCAAGGTTATCGTCAGAGTACTTTTTGGTTCCCCCGATCCTGAAACAAAGGAGTTGACTTTCATCAGGACAGAAAAACACAGAGGCAGTATTACCTTATTAGACTGGCCGAGAGTGAAAGCTTGTAGGCTATGCTGGGGAATCTGGGTCGCAGGGTCTGTGGGCCAGTGGTACAGCTAAAAGAAGCCAGCTAAAATGAGCTTCCAAGTTTTCACTTTCACTTTACACAACTGGTCGCGCGCAACTAGAAATTCACCACCAGCGTGCTGTAACAGTCCTGCCTAAGGCGTTTTCGCCACTGACTCAACACGGCCAAACCTCTTTTGCAGCTTCAACTCCCGGTTTTTCTCGGCCGCCGTCACGATTTCCGTCGGTGACAACCACCGCTGCCAACAGATACGCGTCGATGCTGATAAAATAACGATGGTTTGGGGCCAAATTCATGAGTTATTTACCTGAACAAAAGAGCTTTCGCTTAAGTGGGGAACGCGAACACGTCCAAGTAGGTCAAGGTCTGCATCCGACTGAACCAAAGCACGCAAGCTCAGTTTTCCCGTCTGGTGTGTAAGTGCGCAGCGTTGTCACAGGCAGTCTTTTCCACCTCGAAACAATAATGGATGGCAATTTATATCTTCCTTTAATTACAGATTCGAACAAACAATGTAAATCATTCTTTCGCCCATGTCTGTCAACCAGTTCAACCAAGCAGGCAGCCTGTTTACTAAGCAGCGCTGCGTTTAAAATCGCTACACACAGCGCCATCTAGCGATCAAATTAAGAACTAGATCAACGAATGTGATTGAAAATTAATCGTTTTATTTTGCCCTGTATTTGTGTTAACGATCAAATTAATCACAAAATAGATAAGCGCCTGTTCCAGTCCCATAAAAGTTCCTGCGACTGTAGTTAGTGAACCTTGTCACGCTTTCAGCGTTCGGTGATTTCGTGCAGCTAAAAAGCCGAACTGTATTCTAACATGTTGATCAGATCAATAATACAATAGACTGGTGAAAAGGAGCTTTTTGTTTATTTTTTTCCAGAAACATGTATTTACGTTTAATTCACAGAGGTCCAAAGGGACTGGTCACGCCATGGTAAAGTCGTCTCTCTGCAACATGCAAAATAATGTGTGACGTTACTCGCTAGCTTCACGCAAGTAAAGAAAGTTACCATTTCATTATACTCCATTATGTGACGTTTAATGGCTGACGCGTCCACCCACGTGACGAAATCCTCCATGTTCCTGTCACACAAAGCGTGTTGATTCCCATACAACTGTTCTTTTAACCATGGAGAAGAACGTCAAAGTTACCTTGTAACGAGGAATGCCGCATCTTTGATTACTTCCGGTCCTACTCGGACGTGGCCCTGTTCGATGAACTGCGTTGCCATTTTGATAGAATCCGTCATCTTGGAGCGAACCATGAGAACAGGGAGTCGTCTGCGACAAAAGCACGACGCGGTGACGCGGTCCGCCAGGTCCAGAGACCATTTGGTAGGAATGAGTCCCATTGAGTACCTGGAAGTATCAATCTATAAAACCATCTATAAAGCACGTTTCAAACGTCAAAATACAGTTTCTCGAGCAAGTTGGCGCTGGATTCAGTTCTGAAGGGATCTTTGGGGTCGAGTTCCTTGATCTTGCGGGCCACCTCTCTGATTTCTCTCGACAGTTTGTTGTACCTATATTTAAACGATGTTAGCTTAAACTAATTAACTTGCTTTATAAAAGTTTATATCCGTTTTGGTAACTTACGTGGTGTAATCTTCGCGCTTCTGTATGTGATATCGTTTCAGTATTTTGACCTCGTGCAGGTTGTTGTCTACTTCCCAGTTGATAAAGTCGACCTTCTTTAACAACTTCTGCTCATGGAATTTCAATTTGCGAACCATTTTATTTAAGAACTTATACTTGTATGGTACAATAGACAAACACTTATCAACCAAAGCAACGTGTGACGGATCTGTATTTGTGTCGTCGTCTGCTTTGGCGCATTTTACAACATTGCCAGATGTTGTTAATCAATAGCGTCGTTAAAGATAACAATAAGTAATAAAGATAATATTTAACACAATAAACTTAAAAGTTTGCTGGAAATCATGTCATCGCAAATAGGTTTCAGCGTTTATTATTCCACGTACTATTATTTTACACAACTTGATTGCTCAGTCACCTGTGGGAAATACATGGAAGCATTAAAATGATTCTGTTTTTTTTTAAATTAACAGCTATAAAACACGATCATCTGAGAGCGCAGTAACAGACTGAAATTAAAAAGACAATATTCTTCCTTGAGGTGTACCCTGCAAATGAAACATTCGGTTACAATAAAAATCGGCGTTATAAAACTTTCATATCTTATTCAAGTTATACCGTTTTTTGCGGGCTTTGCGACTGGAACTTCTTGAAAATTGGGTTGCTTCGCGGTTTTGAAAGGTTTGTCGTGCTTCACTTTGTCCGGCGGCTGCTGATTCATGAATGGGTTCGTGGTATTTGGAACTCCAACGACATTTTCTGCCTCAGCAGACGGACATTATAAAATCACAATTAAGTTCGGTAACGTTAAAACCTAAAATAAACGGAGGGTCGAAGTCGGGAAAGGTTCGACACGACAAAACATTATCCGCTTGATTTTCAAAGAGTATTTTACAGCGTGACAACAGTACGATGAATACTTATAATAGTACTGAAAACAGTTGCAAGTAATGAGATTATTGTAATGGTCAGATAACCGTAAGATTAACACGTATATTAAGTGTATGTTGTAAATTACCTTCACCGACTGGAGTCCATCGAATATCAATCGCCTTCGTCGTAGGTACAACCACGGCCATCTCTAAGTATTTTATGATTTTTAGAAAAAATAAGTATGAAATCTGAAAGGGTTCGCACCATAAAGACGAATGGATCCTTCAGCGTCCCCCAAAGAATTCTTGGCGATGCAGCGGTAGTTACCGAAATCGTGACTTTCGGTCGCAGCCACGTGGAGCCTCATGTGCGTCTTGTAACCGACGTAAGTGACTTCGGGTCTCAGCCGTTTCGACGGTAGAATCATAACATCGTTGAAGGTAACTGGGTCCGTGCGAACCCAGTAAGTGATCGGTCGGGGCTGGGCCTCTGCGAGGCATTCCAGGGTCACGGTGCTGGTCAGTGGCGATCCCAGCAACTGATTGGGAATCCATACCGTTGGTGGGACTGTAATTGCATATAAGAGAAGCATGAGGTCTAGATATGTATTTAAGGAGAGTAACGTAGGTAACAATGAAAGCTGCTAATTACCAACTTAATCAAATGAAACCCTGTCGAATACCCAAGTGTCCTTGTCTAAAAACGTAGCTGACAAGTTAATGACACACTCGTTTTGAAGTTTTTTGTTGTATTATATACATACTGTTCACTTTTTCCACTCCACGTTTTTCCCCTTTTTCCCCCTTTTTCCCCCTTTTTTCCCTTTTTTCCCCTTTTCCCCCCTTTTTTCCCCTTTTCCCCCCCTTTTTTCCCTCCGTTTTTCTTCCGACCGTTTTTCCAAACTACCCTATCTGTTTCTATGTTAAATCGTTTGTCCTATCTCTTTACATGGGAGCAAAACAAGTCCGGGCATGCCCGGCAATAGTGAGTTGCCATTACCATCTATGACGTCATCATGACTCAATGGCTCAGCGTGACTAATTGCGTCGTCGTATGACTGAGCTTCATACCCATGTGCCGCATATGTGTCGACTCGACTTTTCGCGCGCTTGTCAACTGAGGTCGACTCAACTGCGTACGCACGTGTCGCACATGAGTCGACCCAACTTTTGACGCTCTTTTCAACTGCGGTCGACTCAACTGCGTTCCCACGTGTCGTACATGGGTCGACTCAACTTTTGACGCTCTTTTCAACTGCGGTCGACTCAACGACGTACCCATGTGTCGGATATGAGTCGACTCATTTTTTGACGCACTTTTCAACTGCGGTCCACTCAACTGCGTACTTGTGTGACGGATATGAGTCGACTCGACATTTTGCCGTCTTTTCAATTGCAATTTTTCCAGCTAACGAATAATTTTTAGAGTCATCTTCATTCGATTGCTACTCACAAACACACATAGACAATAACAAAGACAATTCAGTCACTGAACATT
>JAIQCU010002004.1:0-14104 GCA_022114935.1 Leptestheria dahalacensis
TTCGGCATTGCGGCGGTTTCAGCTCGGTCCCCTAAGATATTGGTCGAGACTTCCGGCGTGCAAACCAGCAGGGGTTCATCCATGCTACAAACTTTGTTGAAGCGCGTTCCAGGACGAAGACGCTGTGCAAAGCTGGGTGGCCTGAAGGAACGTGTCAACAAGTTGGCCGTCGTGTCGGACAGTAACGATGGCGAAGGATCTTGTCGAGCGAGCGGGGACGGAGCAATTTCCGACGAGTCGAGGATCACCGTTAGGGCACGTAAAGGATCGCCGGTTCGCTTGATGGGTCGCTGCTCCCGCAACTGACTCTGCGTCGTCTTGGCGTTGATATAGACGTTGCTCAGCTGGTGAACCAATCGGAGTAGCGGCATATTCACCTGCTGAGCGATGTAGCCAATACCGAGACTGAAATTCAAAACTGTCGTGGACCGTGGTTTCCACAAGGAGCTATTGACGAGGGCATTCCGGGCAGTAGAGTTACTATCCGGTGTCTGCTTGGCGTCAACTTCAATGACGATCTTTTCGCAGACAAATGCCGGAACCTCTGGCGGAATGTACAGTAGAAACTTGCCGGAGTTCTTGCTACGGAATCCACCTTTACTCCGACGTCGAGACGCACCTGCCATGCTCGACTCGCTTTCGAAGATCTCTACCCGGAGTTCGTCGACACTGCCCATGACAGATGCACTTTCTCTGAGCGAGAGGAGGCCGAAAGTCTGCTTACTCGTTTCCAGGTCTAGACTGGAGAAGAGCGGAGCGAAAACGGCATGCGTATCGACAAGAGGACTGGGCTGCTGTGTATTGACCTCAGCAGTTTCTACGTAACGATCCTTAAGTTTCCCAGCTTCCACTCTGGTAGACTTCTGCTGACGGGCCATCCAGTTGTAGAGATCTTCCTCTTTGGTTGTCTCCTTCTCCACGTGGACTTGGTCCTCAGGCGGGCATTCGTTACTCGATCCGGATAGAGTCTTCAGTTCGTAACTGTCGCTCAGTCCGGAAGTTTTGCGGATGTGTCTTTTGAAGACGGACAGACCCGGGGGCGATGAAGGCGTCGAGTTCAAGAGAGGAGCGCTGGTGTTCAAATCGCCCGGGCTGAGTAAAATGCTCGACTCGTTGGAGGATAACCAATAGCTCTCAACATCACCGTGTTCCAGAAGTAGAGTTCGTTCATCTTCGTCTCCAGCTTCCTTGCCGTCTTTGACCAGGCCGAGCAGCGGTCGATTTGAAAGTTGAGGCTTCACCCCAGGAGCCTGTGTTGTCGCTTTGGGTGCTTTCGTCTGCCGGAAGGAGAGGTCCAACATCAGGGGAGTGTACAGGGCGTTCTTCCATTGCCGACTGAGGACGGCTACCCCCTGTTTGAGCGTAACCAAAGGAGGGGCTACAGCCGACGAGAGACGACCTTGAAAAGGTCTCCATTCCGCGAGTTGCATTAATGCGTACCTGTATTACGAAAATAGCAATTTTAGGCAAATTTCGAGTTTTCATGATGAACCTTACTCGGGTATAGCCAGTAGCCAGTATACTTCAAACGCTTAAATATTTTACAAAAAAGAGGTAAGATAAAGAGCTGCCAGTCACAGTTCAATCAGACTTTGCTTAACTGTCGATAGACTAAAGATTAATATTTAATATTTATGAATTAAGAACATTCACGAAAACAGAAGATATATTTTTTATATGAATTTTACTTGACATATTTGTAGCTGTATCAATATACATTGCACGTAAAATTTATGTGATTTAATAACATAGCTCTTATTGTTATTTTTATTATCTCTTTGATAATTTTCAATTTATATTTATGAATATTTGGAATTGTATTCATATTGCAGAATATAAATTACAAATACTAGAGTATTGTAAATGAAATAAGATTAAATATATTTATAAGATGTACTTATGTTTTGAGGTAATATAATATACGTTTACTGTAATAAAGTAACATTTTGAGAATGCGAGTAGAGAACAAAAAATTCTCTTACCTGTGTAGAACCAGACACAGCTGACACGAAGGATCTTCCTGGAGCGCTCTCGACGTCAGCGAATGATAACTATACTTGCTTTTCACAGGCAGATGGATTTGCTGCACGTCAAGCGCCTCGGCCATGAAACCTGCCACGACGGCCATCGTTCGAGTCTCAGCAGCTTTGCACAGTTGCAGCAGCGTAACTGTTAACTTGTCCGCTGAATTCATCCACACGTTAATGGTAGGCGAAGCGGTACTTAGCAAGTTCCAGTCCAAGATGGCCAGGACCGATTTCTTGGCCTGGGCGGTCCTCGGCGGAGCTGCAAAACTGAACCACACGGAGCTCAGCTGCAAGGAACACGACGAGATATCGTTATTTCCGGACAAGGTTTCGTTCTTCTCCGACTCCTTTGATCGTGTTTTATGCAGGTCGGACTCGCTGGAATTCTGGACCGTTTCTCTCGGCTTCTTGGCATCTGGGGAACCGGAGACTTTCCTGACTACCCGCAAGGTGATGCCCTGCAGTCCCGATTCAAACATAACGGCACCCTGGAAGTCTTCCGGCGCTCGTTCAGTGGTCACCGACTCGGTTTCCGCATTGCTGGTGAAAGTAAACAACACCCGGGAGCAGTTGGGCGGAATGGCCGTTACGGTCGCGTTTTCAGGTAGTGCGGAGGCGTTGTCGTTACTGAGCCTCCTCAGCTGCAGTTGGACTTTTCCTAAGGATCCACTTAAGAGGGACTGTTCCCCGTCCGTTAACGTCGTCTCCAAATAGACTGTAGGTGCCGTCGTGTTCCTTCCAGGCCGCGCTTTTAGTTTGGTCTTCTTTTTCAGCATAGTCTCGGTGGCAGGACGGCTGATCACATGAACCATGCGCCTCTGCTTCCGGCTGTTGGAGAAGTACAAAGAGAGGGAGTCGATACAGACGGCTACCGAGGAAACGCAGACTAAATCCCTGGGATTATCCAGCGCGGACAGGGGTATCACCTCCTCGACGATTCCGGCTTGCAGGAAGCAGAGATTGATGCGTGGTAGCTGTAAAGATCCTCGAAAGGTTGCGTTCACCATGTCCTCGACGACGAGATGACTGTTATCGTCCGGTCCTTTAAGCTGCTGCAGTAGCTCCTGGCTCTCCTCTTTGATCGGATTCCGGATGAGCACATAGTCGACGCACTTGCGGTGGATCCGCATCAAAACCGACAGCGGATGCAAATTCTCCATAGTGTGGACCAGCGATTCGGCAAACCGCTGTCCGGATTCCAAGGCTAACGGAGTCAGCATGGCGTTAATGCTGTTGTCAAACTTGACATAGACCGTGGTCAAGTTCCCCCTTTGATTGTTCTCCTCTTCCAGGATTTCCGACGATGTCCCCGTCTTGATGTCGGCTTTCCTCTGTGAATCGGTAAAGCTTTTTCCGGAAGCGAGTGGGGTCGCCGGCGGTTTATCAATCAGCCGCACCGCCGTGAAGCCTTTCTTGACGAGAGTGAACCTCGGAGTGCTGGAGACAAAGTCGCTGGTACCAGGCGGAGCAGGCAGATTCCAGTTACTGCAGTCAGCCTGGCTGAGGTGGGTCACATAGCTGGCCAGCAGCAGCGGCGATTCGACAATCGGTCTCGACGTCTGCAAGTGCAGGTCGACCAGCGAAAAATCCTCCTTGGAAGACACTGACGAACTGAAAGAGGCAGCGCGCTGCGACAGCTTGGAACTAGACGACCCGGGCGAAGAACTGCCTGCACGCTTGGTTTTCGAGGTTTCTCCGACGTCGACCAGGTTACGAGCCGAGGTCGATCCCGCGGAAACCAGGTCATCGTCCGACGAATCGTCGTCCTCGGCCGAGTAAAACAGCTCCGACTGCGAATCCGCCGTGGGCATTCTCGGCAGGGATCTCTTGAACGAGAGATTCGGGACGTTCTGCAGTGACGGCAACGAAAACTGAGTCCTTGTCCCCATTCGTTTGGGACTATCCAGTAAAAGAGGAGTCGACTTTGCTGCTGCATTTCTCCTCAAGCGCCTTGCGTGCTGCTGAAAGTCATTGGTTAGAGAATGTTGACTGCGCGCCCACGGTCTCAAGAGGGGCGTGTTTTCTCCCGAATTAACTTCAGCGTCATCCGACAGTTCGGAATTAGATTCATCCCCGGAATCCTCGTCAAAGACGTCGTTTTTAATGGTACTCGATACACTCTCAGCAAAGAAGTTATCGGGTTCAGGAGCTTTCCTTGCAGGTATGCGAATCACCCAAGAATCCTGTCTTAAAAGACTCTTGCCAAAAGGTAGATCTAATCCTTCGTCAAATGGATTCGACAAAGCTCTGCAATCTCCGGATTTATCAAAAAAGCCAAGTCCGTTGGAGTTTTTACCGAAAAAGACGCAACCCCCGACGCAGCCGCATCGATTTGTAACCGGTGGACGTCCCGTTGACGGTCCTGGCTGCTCTTCGTCGACTTCAGGATCGGTCGCAATCCACAGGAACCAGAGTCTCCGGGTTCTGTTGTCATGGAGTTTCAAAAAGACATCCTGGAGACTGTTGAAATCCAGTCGCGGGTCGGTCAGCAATGAGGAGACATCTACGTTGACCGGTCCGAATTCCACGAGGCCAACTTCCAGCCAGTCGGCGCACGTGAATTTGGAATCGTCCAGTCCGTTGCTGAACGACCCACGCTGCAGTTTTTCCTCCACCTGGAGTTCCTCGATGCTCGGAGTCCAGCCGGACGTCTGAGTTCGGTCCCAGGTACTGTTGCTACTGCTGATTTTCACCCCGGGCTCGGATTTGGATTTGACGGAAGCGCTGGCTCCTGTTAGTGAGTCGTTATCGCTGGAACTGCGGGAACTGGCTATGTACTGGCCAATGCGTACCTCCGGAAGCAATAGCGAACCGCCGGTAGAGGAGTTTGAGCCGTGAAGATTGCACAAAGCGAAACGGATGGGGAAAACCTGGATTCAGTTTAATAATGCAATGAAAATGCTGAGTCAGTTGTGAATTCAGTACATGGAATTTGTACACAATTACAAAAAGTTAATTTCACAAATTAGTGCATTAATAATAAAATTATTTCCACTAATAATACTCATATTAATTTTACATAATCAAATATTCAAACACATTATAATTAACTAATTAAAATTATATTATTTAAAAAATTCCATCACTAATTCAGTCTCGGACGCACAAGTATATAATTCAATGAATTAAGTCTAATTAAATAGACTTTAATTTAATATTCAGAAAAACTGAGTAAACCTGTATAGTTATGGCCGTGTCGGTCTCCACGAGGGCAATATCGACGAGATCAACGGAAATTCGAGTCATCCGGTACTTGATATCTTCGGTAGTGGGACAGAGCACTCCTAGCGCCTGCGTCTGTTCACCTTCGTCTTCAAGCGCGGAAGGGCTGGACAGCTTGCAGGCAGTGCGCGAACTTCCATGATGGCACGGTTTCTGAGGCTCCGGATGAACCGCCTGATTCTCGTCGTCCATGGCAAGCGTCAAAAAGGCTTCGAGCGCCGTTACTGTGTGCTGGACCTACGCACCGGTAATTTTGATGAACGTCATATGTTAAATATAAAATTAGACTGATAAATAAGTTTTGAGATAAAAATTTACCTGAGGTAACGTTAACCTTCCAGTAACCTGTCCAGCGATGATTTCAATCAACCAACCGTACTCGATGGTTTCCTCGTCCGGTTGTCGTCCGGCTAAGCTGAACAATGCGTGTCCTCGAACCTATCCATACAAAGCATCTCAATACGGTTCATCTGTCGTCTTATCCTGGGCGATATTCTAATTACTTGTACGGCGGAGAGAAGGACAAATCCCTGTTGAATGAACGAATTGTTCGAGGGCCGGCTGCGCAAGTCGCTGGAATAGAGAAGCAGTGGAGACAGGACGAGCTGAAGCTGCGTCTCGGCGAATGTCTTGTGCATCTCGAAGGAAAGTTTCTCCAGCAGCACCGTGGGACAGAAAGGATCTTCCTCCGTACAGTGCTGCGTGCCAAAATCACAGAATTAATTTCTTAACATTAAAAATGCGATTTAAATTAAGTAATTAGATAAATTAACTTTAATTATAAAAAAAACTTGATACCTTCATCACATGGGCCCGCACGTCATGCATCGTGACGCTGACATCGACATGCAGAGGCCGGCACACTCGAGGATCAAACTGATCCTCCTCCCCCGAACCGCCGGTTTGCGTCTGGTTTCCAGTCTTTGTCGACTGCTCGTTCTTCGCCACAGAGAGTTCCAGGAGACCGTTGTTGGGGTCCATGTCGGCTATGCGCTGGTCCTCACCGAAGATGTTTTCCTATAAAAGAAAATGTAACTCAAATCTGAATGATAATTTTAATAATAAACTTAATTTCAGTTTTAACGACTAATAACCATAATATTTACACCAAACCCATACATTCCCCATCCATATACCCACCCAGACACATAATACATCGGAATTTCAGTAACAATATAAATCAATTAACAGAATTATCCGCAACTTATTTAACAATTCGACTGAAATTTTTCAATGAAAGAGATTTACCTTGAGGTTAAGGAAAACACGGACAAGGGTTCCATAGGCGTAGATTTCCGACGGTCCAAGTTCCAGTTCGACGCTGACGAGATCCGGTTCCAGGCTGGTGGGATCGAAATTGGCGTAGGCTTCTCGTTTGCTGTGAGATCTCGCCGGATCGCTCAGCGGGATGCGCACCGGAGTCAGCAGCTTCTCCTCCCGTTCCGGCGTCGGAATATCGGCCAGCGCTGGAGGCCCCGCAGCCGATAGCGGGTGGTAAGTGTAGTCGATGGCCAGGGAAACGTTGGGCACGGCCCAGCACTGTACCCAGCCTTCGCTCGGTTTGACAAAGTTGGACCACCGGGGACGCTGTTTCTCCTTCGTGGGATCGCCGGTGTCCGTATCCTAATATTTAATTTTAATTTACAAAAATATTAACCGAGTTTAAAAAAAAAATTGCTAAATTAAGGGAAAATTTACAGTTTAGCAAACAATGACATTACCCATTAACTCAGATCAGAGAATTATTTAAATATTGCAGTTCTTCATGTGCTTAATTTTTAATGTTGGTCTAAATAACCTTTAAGTTAATCTCTATTTAATTTTATGAAAATACTGAAAATGTAAAACAATTCTACTGTGGTCTGCCGGTTGATGACACGCGCCTGACTGGCTAGAAGATTCAACACGGGACGGTTGGTCGATATCTCAGGTAGACAGACATCGAGAAACAGCGATTCTCCCTGTCAATTATCAAGTTCTTTTTTAATTAAGAATCTCCATTGGTCAAAATATTAAGATAAAAAAAAATTTAATAATTATACTAATGTGTTAATTTCATTATTAGTGTAATTAAAATAACCAATTAATTTGAATGAATTGTAATGAACTGTAAGTGAATTTACCATGAATTTAAACTTGAGTGGCACTGTCGGTGGCAAGAAATCCGTGAACGGAAGCGCAAAGGAGAGATCCATGACTTCGCCAGAGAAAGCGGCGTACGCTGGGGGAAACAAAATGTTGAAACTCCAAATTGAATTTGAATAGTTATTACAAGAGAGAAATCATTTTAAAATTAAATTCGATAAATAAATTAAAATTAAACTATAAATGAAGGTAATTATAATAATCACAATAGACTGGTATCGAGAGTATGAGATTAACAAATTACTGTTTTCCTGATTATGCGAAGAACAGTCGACCCAGTTGAACTGATTGGCAACGGTGACGATCTCGAACTCCTTCAGTTCGACGTTGAACTGCCACGTGTAGGGCACCCAGTGCAGCAGATCATTGGCCGAACGACTTGACCAGTCGTTGATTAAATCTTAAAACAATTATATTATTATTAGTATTATCATAACTTGCGTTAGAACCAATTGTGATAAGTAAGAATGGGAAAAGAACCTTGAAAGAAGAAACGATGCTCGTACATGAGATGGAGAGTAGCTTTCGTGGCGGACAGGGACAGGTTCCACAGCTGGTGGGCGTTCCAGTCGAGCGGGTAGTTGGCCTGGAAGGCGAATTTCAACGTTTCCGCTTCCAGTAAATTGCGGAACTGTCAAAATAGTTCTAAATTCAATCAACCGCTTCGTTCGCGAATTCAATTTTGTAAAATTTCATATATTCTTTTTTGATTTTGTAAGTTAATGGTGATTTTCCAGGTTGGTGTATTATTCTTCCTCTTTGGAAGAGGATAACGTACTTGAAGACTCGTAGATGCCTCAACGTGAAGGAACTGTCCATTGACTTTGGTGGCACAGCCGTCTGCCTTGACGGCCCACGGGAAAGTGACGTCGAGGCAGGACCCGGCGCCGATCGTCATGTGCACCGCGTTCGTTTCCTGTCAAGTCAAATCAAACAAATTTAGTTAAATTTGAAAATCTAAACTAAAAATTCAAATCCCGTAAAAGTTTACATGTTTTGCAACTACGAAGGTTTGAATCAAACGTGAACGTCTTTAACATTCTGCAATTAAAGTTTTGAACAGAATTAGCAAGACGGAATAAGCAAATAAATCTGCAGAGGATACAAGTACAAAAAAGACTTAAGCGCCTCCCTCCGATTCTGATTGGTTCCCGCAACATGACGTCACACTGCGAAAACCAAAGAACAGTTTTTTTGGGTTCAAGTCACGAGTTCAAATTTCAATTTCAAAGAAGTGATTTGCATAGAAAAGCTGATTTGTTCGTTGGACAAGTCCAGACAGGCCTAGCGATTCTTTCTCCAAAGAATTTGACCAGTGAATTGATAAAAAATTAATTTGTTTAATTATGTAACGACGGAAACACAGTATAACAAATTAATTAACATTTATAACATTAAATATACAATATCTTATTCGCTTTAGTAAACATTTCCTAAATATAATAAGTTCTAGTTGTCGATATGCTAAACGAAAGGCTGAACTTAAACACCTTCTGCTTGGAGAACAGGATATCCACCGTAGACTCTGCCAACAAGCTCAAACGGACATCAAACGACTGGAACGTGCGTTTTTCTCCAGGACGTGGAACCGGCGTCACCTGTCAAATCACTTTCCATGAGCAGCTGCATCTTTTCTTAACGACTAAATTACCATCATACTTAATAGCTAATTAAATTATGTTAACTTTAACAGCACAACATAAATACAAAATAAGCTGTCATCAAACAATTAATCAAAATGAACAATTTAAACCCCTGTGCGCTGGTAATTAGAAGGAAAATCACAACTGATCAACAATTAACAAATATTATTAATTTAAGATAACTGAATCACCAAATACAACAGAAATGAGTCAATTAGGAAATCTTAAATAGTCTCATCAATATAAGGATTTAATCCCGTACCTCAGTGCGCTGGTAATTGGAAGGGAAAAAGAATTTATGAAGCTGTTCTCGCTGACGATCCGCCCACGGTCCGTAGCTGAAATCCGTGCCCTTGCCGCAGCGGATGTCGATCCCCCAGACGGGCGGAGTGGATTCCACCATGTCGCCGTTGGCAAGTTCCACTAGTTCGGGAGCTTCTGGAACCAGTCCCGGCTCGTCGACGTAGTAATAGAATTCGGCCGTGTTGGAAGAGAGGACGACGAAACCCTCGCCCATCAGCCGGGGCGGTTCATCCGTCAGCCCCGGGTATTTCAAACTCGGCGCCAATGTGACCTAAACGTCAAGCATAAGAATATTAATAATTCAATAACAAAGTAAAATAACATAATCTTTAAAAAATGTAATTTCATGAAGATTCAGTGACTAGAATTTTCATCTGCTGCACTCGAAAAAATGTTTAAAATATTTTGGCTTCAAATTATAGGAATCATTTAAATTAAATCGATCGATAAGCTGCTTAATTAATTTGCGAATCAAAAGGGACCATTACCAGCGTCCCTGGAATATACAGAATGTGAAGTAAAACAAGAATCGAAAATGGAAATCCAATCTAAACATGACCAGATTCACTCACTTTAAAATTCTCTGCCCTGCATCTGACGACGTGCATGAAAAGGTCAAACTTGGAAAGAGCGGGCTTGGTTGAATAAGTAAAATGAGTCTCCTCGAAAGAGATACACAACGTGGTAGGAACTAGGCGGTTACCAAAAACGAAACGACCCTGCAAAAAAAGGATTTATAAAAAAAATGTAATTCAATTAAGTTAATGTCATTAAAAAAAACACTTACACAACAAACATCAACTTTAATAACAGGAATCAAGTCCCTCCAGGACCACCTCATGAAGCTCGAGCCCCAGGACTGCGCCTCCTCTTGTTTGCTCTCGGGCGAGCTCGGGCTGGAGGCTGCGCCTTTCTTGCTGTTCGGTACGATCACAGGGTCCAAACCAAATATCCGCTCCAGCTCGCTATACAGATACGACCTGTTGTACACGTGTAGCTCCACCCCGTTGAGGAGGAATGAGAGACGAGTGTCTGAATGCGTCAAATCTACGAGAACCAACCTCGTACTAAAAGTTAAAGGTATATGCATCCAGGGAAGTCAAGTACCTTCGGATATATCGCGGGGCGCGTACGACCTCCACCACCGGAAAACCATCCAGCCGTCTTGAATTCGGATGCAAAAGTCCTCCGAGACGTAGACAATATCGCGGAACATCAGCTTCCCCGCGAGAGCGTCAAACGACAACGATCCTAGACGAACACAGAATCTTAAAGTTGTGTAACGGAAACTACGTTTGAAACAGCTCACCAAATTTAACGTAGCCGCTACCGACAAACTTGTTGACGATCCTCGTCAGTATCTGGCCGAAGACTCGGGAATTGTAGTACGTGACGTAGGTGAACCAGACGACGGCGGTGAGCAACGAGAACAGGAGCCACATGAAACTAGAGTCGACTTTCAGATCAAGAATCTCCTGCTGGGTGAAGTTCCACGAAGAAGCTTCACCCATTTCATCACCAGTCCAGTTCAACGGCGAGACTGTCATGTTGAACTTTCCATTTCTCGCAACGTTCATTTCCCGTAGGCTGGTCATTTTTTTAAAAACAATACCCTCTGACTTGAATAATTCTATCTTTTTCTAACGTATGGCAATTTCGAAAAACATAACCCTGTTTCGTCACATGATAAACAAAAATGGGACGGTTATCAGACAACCAGAACTTGTAAGCTGCCCTTTAAACGTCAGTTCGGTTTCCAGTTGTTGTGCTATTATTGATAAACACGGAAAGGATTTCGTCTGCTGAAACGTAGTTCGACTTCCGGCCGCTAGGTGGCGCTAGTAATATTACAATTTCAGGAAGTCATCAATATTATTTTTAGATTCTTATTATAATATACTTCTATATCTAACTTGTATACATAATACAATGAAACGGTTCATTTCCAGTTGGATCATGTATATTAAAACTTTGAAATCATTGCGCAATAGTTCATACGATTCCGGTGTATCGTTTATTCTATTCAGTGTTGGATTTTAACGTTTTTAAGATGCCCATATGACTGCCAACAAACTCACCGTCTAATTTCCATAAAGTCGTACGAATTCGCCAATCGATCAGCACTCGTTAAAAGGCGCGAAATTGCGGCGGAATTTTCCAAACTCGTTTGTCAGTATTTGTTGAAAAGCGCGGACTTCCGGCGTTCGAAAAATGCTAATCCTTTTACCGCCCGTTAAACCACCACATGGGAACGTTACACCCTGGAGGATATGTAGGTCTATATAACATAATGTAATAGATTAAAAGACGATATACTTTGCTATAAAGAGTAATTTATCAATCACTACAGTGGGGCCCCATTGTGAATAGGCGGCTGTTTCGATTGTATTTCTGGAGTGGAGGGCAGGATTTTTGGCAAACCGCCAGCAATGGCGTCCTGAATAAAAAGGGCGGCTCTCGAATGTTTCCACAACAAAAGCTCATTTAGGGTATTTTTGAGGGAATCACAGTGGGCTCGATGGTCAAGAATGCGCCCCTCTGCTTCTTCAATGCGAAAAAAGCATTCATTGATATTGATGTATCTGCTTGTAACACACGCGGCGCTTCTCTTTTCCGCCCGACTTTGCGCGCCCTTTCCTAGTATTTCCACTCTGGGTTCAATCCGTCCTATCTTTAAACAGATTCCACTTAAATAGGAATTCAATGGCCAGGAGAAGAGATTGATATTAAAACTTAAGTTTAATTCAATTTAGGTTATATAGTTTTAGNCAGATTAGAATTTACTTAAGTTGATTCTGTTTCAGATTGATTCAAAATATACTTTGATTCTGAAAGTCAGTACATTCAGCTCACTGGCTCCGTGACAATGTCAACATTGAAACTAGAATTTAACTTAATATATATAAGATATTATAATATTCAACAGATTTATTGAAATTAAAGTTAAATAAAATTAAATATTACATAGATAACTGAGCTACTGTATACTTGTCGGTGTAACAGGAGGTTAATTTTAATCCAATTAAATTATATTATTAATCGTATTGGTGTGCAATTAACCGAAGTGTAAATTGACCCAGTGCGAAAATCAGCAGGTCTGCCAGCAGTTCAACCAGCTGTGGTTCCACGGAGGCTGGAACTGCTGAAACTGCTGATATTGGCCCAGATTCAGCAGGCAGACGGTTATCAGCAGGTCGTTCAGCAGGCCCTCGTGGGATCATCCAGTCAGCAGTTGCATTGCTATGTTGCTTTAGAGATACAAATAGAATCGACAATTGGTTTTGAACATAATAGGAGGATAGAGAATGTCATTCTGATAGTTTGTATCATCGCTGGAATGTTCTGATTTTCCCACGAGTCATTTGCAGGGGGAGCTGAAAGCTGAATCGCGCACCGTCAAACAATGAATCATTATTATATACTTAATTTATAGTATAATATAATCATATTTAAACTATCATATTAATGTACTGATATTAACATTAACACTAACATTCGTTTCACTTATAAATCTACGGTATAATCTAATGTTATAGTGTTTGGGGGGAATGGATATATGACTCACTGACTCACAGATGAACTTTCAGCGAATCTTCTTTATAGTATTGATGACAGTAACTGCAAAATGACTCCCTGACTCTTGGAACGATTCTCTGACTTTTAAAAGCCATTGTCTGACTTCCAGAATGATTCAGTTATTCTCCTAGAATGACTCTCTGATGACTCTCACAACTTCCAGAATGACTCACTGACTCTTAGAACGGTTTTCTTACTAATAGAATGATTCTCTGACTATAAAAAGCCATTCTCTGACTTCGAGAATGATTCTATTACTCTCAGAATGATTCTCTAACTTCTAGAACGATTCAGTGGTTTTCGTAGAATGATTCAATGATTCTCCTAGGATGATTCTGTGATGACTCTCACAACTTCCAGAATGACTCATTGACTCTTAGTATAGAATAGTTTTCTTCCCACTAGAATGATTCAGTGATTCTCCTATGATGCTTCTTTGATGATTCTCACAATTTCCAGAATGACTCACTGACTGTAAGAATGGTTTTCTTACCACAAGAATGATTCATGCAGTGATTCTCCTATAGAATGATTCTCTGATATAGTTGTCACGACTTCCCGAAAAGCTCTTTGACTCTTAAAATGATTCTCTAACTCATCGAGTGATTCTCTAACTTCTGCATGATTCTTCAACACCAATTCTCGGACTCTAAGAATGACTCTGACTCTTGCAATAAGATTCTCAACGACTTCGAGATTAACTCCCAGAATGGCTGTTTCACTCTCGAAATAATCCTCTAGCTTCTAGAATGATTCCCTGACTTCCAGAATGACTCTCTAGCCGCAGGTCTTGGACTCTAAGAATCTTACAGTGAGTTATATAAGATAGTATATACAGGGAATGGCAGAAGATTCTGACTCTTACAATATGATTCCCCAAACCGAATCCTCTACTTCCCACATAATGATTCTATTCTCATATAAACTTCCAGAATGGCTCTTAACTCTTCGAACGAATCTCTTTACTTTTACAAAGATTCTTTATGACTCGTACAGTACGATTCTCCAGCTTCTAGATTGATTCTCTAACTTCGAGAATGATTCTCTGACTCCAAGATGACTCTGTGTGACTCTTGGAACGACTCCCGCAGGGGTATTAATGGATGTACAAAACCTATAGGCATCTATAGAGGACCCCCAGTTGGCACGAGGGAATCCAAGTTAAAAGCGGGCAATAATAGTTATTGC